>CALYJB010000282.1:1102500-1105000 GCA_944738965.1 Nebria brevicollis
TGAGCTACTAAGCCCACGACGAGTAACCCAGTAACTACGTTAAGGCCACACTTAGAATTCGAATTTGAGAAAGATTCATTGGTTACTCGTCGTGGGCTTCGTAGCCCAATGGTAGAGCAGTGGAGCTTATTCGTGAACTCCCTAGCTCCAAAGAACCCCCATCAGAACAATCCCAGCAACAGCCCCATTCTCATCCTACAAAGAAGCCAGAAACCTGCGAATTTACAATTTTGATGAGTTTTCAGATACTATGAAAGAAATAAACATATACATAAATCTCAAACAAGCCTTGATAAAATTAATAGCCCTGGCAGCAAAGCTTAAGGTGACCCCTCCCAGTCAGCGAATGATGGTGCTCTTCAGCTTCTTCAATGACGAATAAGGCATCATACGAATCTCTAAATGTGTCCTCTTGGAACGCTGTTGGAATACTGAGTAAGTTAGGGGAACTTAAGTACCTCATTAAAAAACACAACATACGCATCATGCTCATTAATGAAACACACTTAAACAACACAAACATACTTAAAATCCCACACTACACTATCTACCGGGCAGACCGACCGGCACAATCACACAAAAAGTCCGGAGGAGTTGCGGCGCTGGTGAGGAATAACATACCCCACTCCCTCATAGACCCTCCCCCATCCTCACAGCAAGCTGTCTCAATACTACTTCCAGGCAATACAATCATAACCGCAGCTTACAACCACCTTACTAACCACTTCACAACGCAAGAGCTCTCGGCCAACTTCCGTAAAACCAAAACACTCCATGTGGGGGACTTGAATGCAGCACACTAATATAAATGGCCGCACATTAGCAAAATAAGTTCAGACACACGCAGATATTATCTTATGTACCGACGACCCAACCCAATAAAAATATCAAAAATATTACACACACTCTCTCACTCCCAGAACTTAGCTCGGATCACAACCCGATCACCTTGCAGCTGCACCATCAGATCATGGAAAATCATACTCGTACAAAAACATCATATAAACATACGAGCTGGAAGGACTTTCGCGAAACATTAGATTCGTACATCAAAATAAACAACAACATCCTATCTCCAGCTGAGCTGGAGCAAGAGATCAACATATTTACATGCGCAATCAATCGAGCCAAAAAGATCATACACAAAACCTAACAATTAAACCCCGGAAACTAAACCTCCCCCAAACTACAGCGGATATCATTTCACAACGGAACCCTGCACGTAGACGTTGGCAGAGGACCAGAATCCCCAGTTTCAGACTTGAATATAAATCACTAACAACACAAATAAAATTTTAATAATATTGATAAACTAAAAAAACAAAATCCTCGACTTCATAGTTTAGTTTATTTAAAAGATAAAACTAGATACATCATCTATTTAATTACTAAAAAAGATACTTCAATAAACCTACTAATCAGGACTTGTTCTACACCCATTTAAATCTCAAAGAATTTTCTCTCAAAAGCGGTAGTAAAAATCAAAGCATTCCAAAAATCGCTTGTGGCACAGATATGTTGAAATGGACCGACGTCCAATTGATGTTCCAATATATTTTTAACGACACCGACACACTCATAACAGTATTCAAGAAATCTAATGACGCACCACCTCATATAGAACTTAATACAAACGATACTGACAATGCCAATTTCGAATCATTTTTTAAGTGTATGGAAAACTTTTACGAACAATTAAGAATTAATGAACAAATAGACAATCAATCATTAATCGTAGAAACATGTGATGAACCAGTAAATGAAATTGACGCAACACCCAGTGAAAGTACTATCACAGTACATTCTAATCATGAAAACCCAATCATAGGAATCCCCATAGTCGAATGTCCAATAAATTATGGAAAAAATCATATTATAATATCGGAAGTGGAATATAACCCAAAACCTCCTATTGTACTAAAACCATACGATAAACTTAAACAGCGGTTCTTAGTAGAGTTATCTAAACTAAATTACGAAACAGAAATGATATACTTTATTAAACAATACAAATTGCCAAAAGTAATATACTACCTTTATTTTGATAATAACTTGTATGAAAAATTTACTTTAACCCTACAAAACTTCTTCAAAGATTCTGAAATCAATATGATTAAATGTACACAATACCTAACAGACGTTACTGACGAA
The DNA here is from genome assembly GCA_944738965.1 of Nebria brevicollis. Classification (NCBI taxonomy): domain Eukaryota; kingdom Metazoa; phylum Arthropoda; class Insecta; order Coleoptera; family Carabidae; genus Nebria; species Nebria brevicollis. Next base: position 1,104,652 of record CALYJB010000282.1, read on the forward strand.
GACGAAGTAATCCAGATAATAAAAAACTATCACGAGAGCAAAACAAATCATCGAGGCATCGATGATACGGAAACAAGAATAAAACAACATTACTAATGGCTTAAGTTACGAAAATCCGTACAGACATACATTAATGGCAACGAAATCTGTCAAATAACCAAATATGATAGAAGGCCCTTAGAATTAAAACTCAACATCACCCCTACAGCATCCAAACCATTTCAAATACTACACGTTGATGGCATAACTTTAGAAATTACAAAATTTTTACATTAGTGGCCTCTTTCTCTAAATACGCTCAAGCTTTCTAATTAAATTCAGGTCAAGGCATTGAAATAGTAAATAATTT
>CALYJB010000283.1:0-17500 GCA_944738965.1 Nebria brevicollis
TCTATCGACTAGAGGCTCTTAACCTTGGAGACCTGCTGCGGATATGGGTACGAACCGGCGCGACACCTCCACGTGGCCCTCTCCTGGATTTTCAAGGTCCGAGGGGACAATCCGGACACCGCCGCAACTGCGGTGCTCTTCGCGTTCCAAACCCTATCTCCCTGCTAGAGGATTCCAGGGAACTCGAACGCTCAAACAGAAAAGAAAACTCTTCCCGGATCTCCCGACGGCGTCTCCAGGTCATTTTGGGTTACCCCGACGAACTCTCTTGCGAGGGCCCGAATTTTTAACGGTTCCGCTGCCGGGTTCCGGAATAGGAACCGGATTCCCTTTCGCCCGATGGGTGTGATACCAACAAAAATAAAAAATTCTTTTATATACAGAAAAAGAAGTGTGTGTGTGTATGAGATACATCATATATGATCGAATCTTATACTAGATGAAAACACATCATCACGAAAATAAACTACACATCAAACATTATCCACTTTCCATCTCGCCGCAAATACACACACATGTAACTTATGTTATGGTGTTGACAGGACGACAGAGAGATATATGTATATTTTATATATTATACACGATATACAAACATTATATACCACATACTATGCGCACAAACAACAACTACAACTTCAACTAGCACTATCTAGGAGGTTGTTGTTGATGATGATATATCTATATAGAGGAGACACACACAGTGTTTCATATATATGTCACATAATGATGTATATAAAAATGTATACCTCTTTTTGTAAATATATTTTTATATATTCAAATTTTTCCTCACCATAACAGCACCTATATACAGAGTGATATGTGCGTACCGACAGATAGACGAGATATATATAGAAAAGTGATGTATTGTGATAATACGTTGATACTCACCACACGAACACATATCGCAGCAAACTAACTTACATACATACATACATAGCAGCACAAACATCCACACACACACATAATCATCACATCAATCACAATCAAGGTTAATGCATTCTTTAGATGATTTGTATGGGGATGTGTATTGTGTTGCTGCTGCTGTTCTTGTTGTTGTTGTTGTGCGAGGGATGTGTAAGAGCAGCGCGTGCGTTATTTTCTATATGCAATGAATGTATATATATATCAAATATTATAAAAATGTATATATGTATTTTTATGTATCTCTTTCTCAACACTCATCAATTTCGTATTTGTATATATAGTGTTTTTTCTATATAGCATTTGATTGAAACACACCAACATCAACATCGGATTTCTCCTAGGGCTTAGGATCGACTGACTCGTGTGCAACAGCTGTTCACACGAAACCCTTCTCCACGTCAGTCCTCCAGGGTCTCGCTGGAGTATTTGCTACGACCACCAAGATCTGCACCGACGGCGGCTCCAGATGGGCTCACGCCCAATCCTTCTGCGCTCACCGCCGCGACCATCCTACTCATCGTGACATAACGGTGCTCGACCACGCGTACGCAGTTAACAAAACATCCGAATTGCCACGACGGTAGAGTATAAGCATGACACTTTAGCGCCATCCATTTTCAGGGCTAGTAACTTCGGCAGGTGAGTTGTTACACACTCCTTGGCGGATTCCGACTTCCATGGCCACCGTCCTGCTGTCTTAAGTTACCAACGCCTTTCATGGTATCCCATAAGTGTCAATTTTGGCGCTTTAACTCTACGTTTGGTTCATCCCACAGCGCCAGTTCTGCTTACCAAAAGTGGCCCACTTGGCATTCATTGATCCGATCTCCGGCTTCATGCGTTAAGCAAGCCGGAGATCTCACCCATTTAAAGTTTGAGAATAGGTTGAGGCCGTTTCGACCCCAATGCCTCTAATCATTCGCTTTACCGGATGAGACTCATTCACAATTTTGTGTTATTCAATCGAATGCCAGCTATCCTGAGGGAAACTTCGGATGGAACCAGCTACTAGATGGTTCGATGAGTCTATCGCCGCTATACCAAGTTCTTACGATCGATTTGCACGTCAGAATCGCTACGGACTTCCATCAGGGTTTCCCCTGACTTCATCCTGACCTGGCATAGGTCACCATCTTTCGGGTCCCAGCGTGTACGCTCTAGATCCGCCCCAACTCGCAATGAGTGTGAGGGACGGTCCGGGAGTGCGAGGCTTCACCGACAATTGGGAAGCCCATCTTCCCTTAGTTTATGTAAAAATTATAAACTTTTACTTTCATTTCGCCTTTAGGTTTAGTTTGTGTATCTGACCCAATGACTCGCGTACATGCTAGACTCCTTGGTCCGTGTTTCAAGACGGGTCCTGAAAGTACCCAAAGCTCAGACGTCGCCGACGGGTGACGCGGGATCGGTTACATAGCCCATGCGACCAACAGTAATGCGAGTGCGGAATCGGCACCAGTCCAATTTCCACGGTCTACACAGAGTTTACTTGTCACAGGGTGTGAAAACGCTCCGCTACAAAAGAGCAGCGACCCACCACCTGACGGTTTCTACCATCGAGTCACCTGCCGGGATACCGCTAAGGTCTGTGCGACAACAGGCACGCTACTGCGAATAAACTCAGCAAACGGTGTTGCCGTACAGGCTGTCCTTATAGCGCGGATACCATAGACAAGTGCCCAATGGGTCGCGACGCATCTACTAGGATAGAAATGCACACCTCCTGCAGTAAACAGCACTGATAACGGGGCGTCCAGCACTACAACGGCGCGAACCGAGGCAGCACGAAGACGTCCCATGTAAAACGTTACCAGTGTGCTACCACAGGCGAGGTGATTGAATCTCTCCCTTCGAATAGTTCGGGTTTCTCAGGTTTACCCCTGAACGGTTTCACGTACTATTGAACTCTCTCTTCAAAGTTCTTTTCAACTTTCCCTCACGGTACTTGTTCGCTATCGGTCTCGTGGTTATATTTAGCCTTAGATGGAGTTTACCACCCACTTAGAGCTGCACTCTCAAGCAACCCGACTCTAAGGAGAACCCCACCCGGACGTGGTAACGGTCACTACGGGCCTGGCACCCTCTATGGGTGTGTGGCCCCGTTCAAGAAGGACTTGGACACGTTACACACTTACCGCGTTAACTGGGCTCTCCTAAACACCACATTGCCCTGTAGCCGTTTCCGACTACGGGCTTCGGTGCTGGGCTTTTCCCTGTTCGCTCGCCGCTACTAAGGGAATCCTTGTTAGTTTCTTTTCCTCCGCTTAGTAATATGCTTAAATTCAGCGGGTAGTCACACCTGCTCTGAGGTCGCATAAATAAATATAGATATAGATATATATTAATATATTTCTATTATATATTATTAAAAACTTTCACGATATATGCTATATCGTTATCAGAGAATACAAGTTGCACATACACACAGAACACGTATTACGTTTCCTGCACTCATAATGTACAAAAACCATTATAAACACACACATCGTAATCAACAGGCAGGTCCGAGAGACAATATGTGCAATATGTGTAGTTGTTGGTTTCGTAACACTCGGCCTCTTTGACATTTTTTTGGTGTATAACATACACACACACACACACACAAAATAAAAAAACACTCATATAGAAAAAGATATCTCAATTGACACCACCTCTACGTCTCAAGTAGACGACCCAAACTCACACCAGTCGTCACCATAAATTCTCTAACCACGGCATATATCACACATCATAACCAAATAGCCAATACAGTTTATGTAGAATATAACTATAGACGTATTATGAAGGAGTCGTGGTGATCTACACCACCATCACCAACATGACTGCACGAACAAATTTGCTATATAGTGTATATTGGAATATCTCAAGTGGCCGTCACATTTGTAGTTTACATAGATTTTCAGTGTATTAGAATCATCATCCGCATGCAGCATACAATAACGATACACGGTGTTTTTGACGTAAGTTACGGACAGAGTATAGTGAGAACATGAACAACGTCAGGTCACTTACACTCTACATCATCGCAAACAGTGTATATAGTTAGGTAAAGAGAGTGATCGCGTGTAAAAGGTCTTGATCGGTATAGGGGGCAACTACAACAGCAACAACATTTTTCGTATATATTTCCCCACATACAAATATACTACACAAACTGCCTCAGAATTGTATTGTATAACGGAGAGTGTGACAAATGTTAGATATATAATTAAGTGAACATACACAACAACACAACAACACATATATATATGTATAATGTGTGATTTTGTAAACTGATCTGTGCTATATAGTTCAAAGCAAACACTGTGCGCTTAAATGTTGAACGTAACAATTTGTATGAGTAGGGACGCTTGGTCTTTGCTTGAACGACCACTGGAATCGTGTAAGTGTGCACAAGTATACGTACGAGTAGTAGTAAACTTGTTTAATTGCACAAATACAGAGACACTGGGACACGTCCAGACCGATTGTATACTCTTGTTACTTAACACACACACAGTGAGTGACAGTGAACACACAGTTTTAACATTCACAACACAATATAGTAATATATAATATATATTTATATATAGTGTGTGTTTGCGTGCAGAGATTCCCTCTAATAACTAACATTGCACTAGCATCTCCTCAATAAACTCCCACAGCGTATTGATAGTAATATACTTTATATAGATATGTGGGTGTGTATAGAAATATAAAAACATTGGAGTGATGATGTTGCCACAAGTTCCTATAACCCTGCCATACAAGAGACTTCTAAATTTGAACACTCACTTACAGAACAACTGTTCTCATAATGATAATAATGATATTATTATGTATATTATGTGATAATGTAAAGACGGACGAGCGCTACCCACTCTGGTCACACTCTGGCCGCACAGCATTAATACGTAAAGACACACTAAAATGTGTGTAAAGTTATACGAGTATGCGATGTTTAATATATAAATGTGATAATAATACGACTATGCGTTCTCTAGCGTTTGTGCCGTTGACTTGAGACCGATATATACACACAAAATTGTATTGGCATATACGGCTTGGTTTCTTTCTTTCTATATAGTTATTTATAATAGCTATAAATATGATATAAAGTGTAGTATAGAGAGTAAAATATTATGGTTTCTAGTGGTGTGTAGGACGACACACACGAGACGACAGTGATGTCGATATCTATGATTTTTCTATAATATTAGAGTGAATTTATATATGTATGTATTAATGTATATATATATGCTAGTACCATGACAGAAGAGGCTTCTCTTTGTGAAACTACTGACAACAACAACAGCAGCAGCAGCACACTGACTACTACGGTGTTGTCGGATTGTGTTTTGGTCTATTATGTACGAGTACAAGTCACACGCGTGTGTGTATGTGTTTGAGTATCTTAATAACACATATACGCTACCGGTTAGGTTTGCGACGAACTGTATCAACATATAACACATCAGATGCCCGCGCGTCTATAGCGCTTGACAAGTGAGTGGTGTTTTACTACTCAGTCGCCGCTCACCTTCTATTTAAGGAACCGGGCTGGGTTTGGTATATTAAACTGTATACATGTTTAAAAAAGTCCCAGTCCACAGAGTGTTCTCTGTATATCTAAATATATTCCAATATATTGAATATTGATAATAAATAAAATAATACACATATTCACTACGGGGACTCCTCTGTCACACAGAGTAGAGTACAGACTATGAAATGGTGGTGTGTTGTGTTTTGTAGGTGTGTGTGTGTGTGTATATTGTACGTCTGCGAGTGCAAAATCACAGACGCACACACATCATCTACAACATCAACCGGCAAACACACAAACATCAACCAGCCACACGCACAGACGGCAGAACAATTTTATACATCAGAATAACCCCAACGCCGGATACCCAACATCGCCTGACATCTATTACACAGCAACACATAACCACCGGTGTGTGTGTGTGTGCGCCGTGAATCTGCTCGCGTTGTCTGTATACTCGAACTACTGTGTGTTGTGTGTGTGCGCATGTGTGTGTACTGTTGTTTAATCAAGTACATGTTAGAGACAGAGTGTTTTCCTCTGTCTAAATTTAGTAGCAATGATTGAACGCGAATACAAAACAGCAACAGCAGCAACAGCAACAGCAGCAGCAGCAACAGAAGCAACAGCAGAGACAGCAGAAACACACACACACACTAGTGGTGGCAGCGGTGTATACTGAAGACCGGCAGTCTGGTAATTGTAATACGACCCTCAGCCAGGCGTAGTCCAGGAACAGTATCCGAGGACCGCAATATGCGTTCGAAATGTCGATGTTCATGTGTCCTGCAGTTCACAAGTTGACGCGCATTTAGCTGCGTTCTTCATCGACCCACGAGCCGAGTGATCCACCGTTCAGGGTTATATTTGTTAGGATTATAATAATATTCATTCATTTTCCGCCACACACAATTCTTTATTGATCATCATCATCAACAGCATAATAATAATAATAATAAAAAATTTTTGTATAATAATGGTCACCACACACAGACACATATTATATGTGTCACCGATCAGACACTAACCACTCACCACTGCCCCCCCCAATTGTAAATGTGTAAGGCCGAGTCAAAACCTTACACACACATTATATTCATATATATGTATATATATATAGCAAATGGCTATCGTCCACTGGTGCGACGATTGAGTGACTAGCCGTCGTCGGTGACTTATTCTTGCGTGTTGCGTGTGAGTGTGTTGTTACAAATAACTAGTCCCTACTAGCGCAAACTGGCCTGTGTGTACTGCATTATCACCGCACGTCTCTCTATCTGCTGTGCGAGTCAATGTGTGTCTTTTCTCACCACTTAAATTTAATGATGTACAGAGGAGACCGTGTCCCTCCTCTGCTAGTGGTAGAAAAGACATCACCACAACAGTATTTTATAAATATGTAGAGACCGTCACAGCGATGGGTCAGACAGACACACAAAACTAGTCGTCGCACAATAAGTGTAATTGTCGATGCAACAAACAGCAACATCAGCGTCAACAACAGCAACAAGAATAATTTTTGATAATTTCCGGGGGTTTCTTTTAATAGATGTGTGAGTGTGGATGTACGAGGGGGTAACATACACAACATCACCTAACACTCAGTGCTATATAACGGTTATCCCTATATGTTTATATACGTTATTGGCCAATGAGTGGTGATACACACAAACATCACACGTATATACCTCACATACAACACATACAACCTACCAACACTGTTGGACACTTTCACAAGCAATTACCACCGTGACTCGGTGTTAGGCTCTGTTTACTGGTGCATACACAGATTCAAACCTAACAATCACAAACCGCGGTGCGCATACACGTTTCCATGTCATATCGCGAGAGGCTTCTGTGTTGTGCGTAGTGAGGTGTGTGAGAAAGTTTGTGTATATCGATTTGTCTCATTATCGTTGTACGACATCTCGTCCTCTTCCAAACCACACACCCATACCATACTATACCATACGATATACCATACATAACCACAACACAAATCTAAATATATATGTACATTTTACATTTCTCAACATACACAGTCAGCACACACAGCTCGTGTGTTTGTCAGTCAGTGTAGATCGATATAATATATATATGATGTGTGCGTTATGTATATAATGTATATATTATAAATGCTAAGTATGTTGATGGATAATATAGAGAAGATAAGAGTAACGTGAGATGAAGCCACCATCATCATCATCATCATCATCATCTTCAGTGCCACCAATATTATACACATATAAAAATGTATATTATAAAATATCACATTTTCACTCTGTCCCCCTGTTTACGAAATTTTATTATGTGGACTGTTTAGGATCAAGTGTCCGGTCGTTACAGAGAGTGTATATGGTGTTGCCCGTGCACATTTCTCAATTTTTATTTATATATTTGTTTCTTTCTTTAGAGACACAGTAATGATCCTTCCGCAGGTTCACCTACGGAAACCTTGTTACGACTTTTACTTCCTCTAAATGATCAAGTTCGGTCATCTTCCCAGCGACATCGGCAAATGTCGAAACGCCGGCCGAGTACCAGTCCGAAGACCTCACTAAATCATTCAATCGGTAGTAGCGACGGGCGGTGTGTACAAAGGGCAGGGACTTAATCAACACGAGTTTATGACTCGCGCTTACTGGGAATTCCTCGTTCATGGGGAATAATTGCAATCCCCAATCCCTAGCACGAAGGAGGAGGAGGTTCAGCGGGTTACCCGGACCATTCGGCCAGGGAAGACACGCTGATTCCTTCAGTGTAGCGCGCGTGCGGCCCAGAACATCTAAGGGCATCACAGACCTGTTATTGCTCAATCTCATACGGCTATAAGCCGTTTGTCCCTCTAAGAAGATTAAAATGTACGCCGGTAGTAAAAACCACAACATTCCGCCCGCACGAAGCCGCAAAATGCTCGCACAGTGTATGAACACCGATTGAAACACCGACGAACAAACGTACGGTTAGTACGGAAGATGTGAGCCTTCGAGATACCGGTAGAGTACGCCTATTTAGCAGGCTAGAGTCTCGTTCGTTATCGGAATTAACCAGACAAATCGCTCTACCAACTAAGAACGACCATGCACCACCACCCACCGAATCAAGAAAGAGCTATCAATCTGTCAATCCTTCCGGTGTCCGGGCCTGGTGAGGTTCCCCGTGTTGAGTCAAATTAAGCCGCAGGCTCCACTCCTTGTGGTGCCCTTCCGTCAATTCCTTTAAGTTTCAGCTTTGCAACCATACTTCCCCCGGAACCCAAAAGCTTTGGTTTCCCGGAAGCTGCCCGTCGAGTCATCGGAGGAACATCGACGGATCGCTAGCTGGCATCGTTTATGGTCAGAACTAGGGCGGTATCTGATCGCCTTCGAACCTCTGACTTTCGTTCTTGATTAATGAAAACATTTTTGGCAAATGCTTTCGCTTCTGTCCGTCTTGCGACGATCCAAGAATTTCACCTCTACCGTCGCAATACGAATGCCCCCATCCGTCCCTATTAATCATTACCTCGGGGTTCCGAAAACCAACAAAATAGAACCGAGGTCCTGTTCCATTATTCCATGCACATAGTATTCAGGCGAAATTTTAGCCTGCTTTGAGCACTCTAATTTGTTCAAAGTAAACGTGCCGGCCCGCCTCGACACTCAATTAAGAGCACCGCGACAGGATTTAAAAAAGTCGGAAGGATCACCGAGCACCCGGGAATTCTGTACGCGCGTTATGCACGCACAGACCCCAGACAATACTGAGCGATTGGTCTTCCACCGGCAGGACGTCCCGTGAGACGTGCCAGTTAGCACCGCGGGCGGTGAACCGACAGCACGGGACACAGATTCAACTACGAGCTTTTTAACCGCAACAACTTTAATATACGCTATTGGAGCTGGAATTACCGCGGCTGCTGGCACCAGACTTGCCCTCCAATTGGTCCTTGTTAAAGGATTTAAAGTGTACTCATTCCGATTACGGGGCCTCGGATGAGTCCCGTATCGTTATTTTTCGTCACTACCTCCCCGTGCCGGGAGTGGGTAATTTGCGCGCCTGCTGCCTTCCTTGGATGTGGTAGCCGTTTCTCAGGCTCCCTCTCCGGAATCGAACCCTGATTCCCCGTTACCCGTTACAACCATGGTAGGCGCAGAACCTACCATCGACAGTTGATAAGGCAGACATTTGAAAGATGCGTCGCCGGTGCAAGACCGTACGATCAGCATAAAGTTATTCAGAGTCACCAAATAGGGCGACGAACAGACAGCAGTGCCTGCCCGCCGATTGGTTTTGATCTAATAAAAGCACTCCTTCCATCTCTGGTCGGAGCTCTGTTTGCGTGTATTAGCTCTAGAATTACCACAGTTATCCAAGTAAATGTGTGTACGATCTAAGGAACCATAACTGATTTAATGAGCCTTTCGCGGTTTCACCTTATTTTGGCTTGTACTGAGACATGCATGGCTTAATCTTTGAGACAAGCATATGACTACTGGCAGGATCAACCAGGGAGTTTGTCACAATCACATATAAAAATTGCATAAATTTTTTTGGAAATGTGTTTGTTTTTTTATATATATATATATATATATATATATATATATATATATATATACGAGAGACACCGGTATCGAAAATTTACTTTCTGGCATACCGGGCTACGTAAAATTTTTCATATAAAATTTCTATATAAATATATATCTACACACTTTTATTACGTGTTTGTTGTAGACAGGCCCACACAGGTCCCAATCATCACATCATACACACTATAAAAACCAACCACACAGGTTCGACACACACTCACACACACAAACACAACACCCAGTAGTGAGTGTATGGGGTGTGTGGTGTCTAGATATATATATTTACTATATTTCGATTTTATTAATATTATTTGAGAGTTCAAATAATCTCTTCCGTACTCGTCGCTAGATTTAAAGCGCCAGTGTTTCAGAGAATTATCGTGTATCGTGTATATATCTTTAATATATGTATTATATTAACATACAAGAGGATCGAACGTCTCTCGTTCTAGCGTCGTGTTATTATTTTACTATATAGTGTCCAACTACTCTGGTCGGGGTTACTGACTGACAAACGCGCGTGAATCGACAGTGCTATTGCGCCCTGTCTACATTATTATAAACGTCACGAACGCTTGCCACGTTAACCGTTGCAGAGAGATGTATATATATATAGTAGTAGTAGGAAACACAGTGAGCCGCAAGACACGATAGTGTCGATCGTAATCTGTTAGTATATTATTAAAGATACTATTCTCGCTCGGAACGTAGAGAGTCATTGCATAGTAACCGTATGTTTCAGAGAACATAGTCGGGCTAATTTTTTATTATATCTTTAACTGCATTTAGTAGAGGTTTACGTAGTCAGAACGTTTCCCCGCAGTTATGCTGTATACCAACGCCTACTCCAAGCACACAAAAGTGTACTCAGAGCACCATATGTTTTTAGAGTTGCCACGGGCGTCCGATATGGGTCGTGGCAACAATTTTTATATATATATATATATATATATATATTATATATATATATATCCAAGTTAAAAACCGTACAGTATGCTTCACACAGAAGCCATACGAACAAACGGAAATAATTTTTATATATACATAATTTCTCTAGACAAAGTTTTTTCTGAGAGCCATTGCATGGTAAAAACCGTATAGTATGTTTCACACAGAACCCATACATAACAAACGGATATGAAAATTATATCTTTAACTGCATTTAGTGGAGGTTTACGTTGGTCAGAACGTTTCCCCGCAGTTATGCAGTATACCAACGCCTACTCCAAGCACACAACGTGTGTCTCTGAGTGTAAGGGAGTGCAACACACACAGTATTTTTTTCCCTACACACATAAGCAAACACGCTACTGTACTCAGAGCACCAATAGTTTTTAGAGTTGCCACGGGCGTCCGATATCGGTCGAGGCCACAATTTTTTATATAATACTATCATCGCGTACTCTTTGTACAATCATCTTATAACAATTCAGTAGTGTACGGTAACACTCACACAACAAATAAGAGGAACGATGTCTCGTTCTAGCGTCGTGTTATTTACTATAGTATAAGTCTTACTGGTCAGGTTTTTATTGGCAAACACAAGTGAGTCGACAGTGCTAGTGCGCCCTAGTCTACATTATTGTAAATGTCACAAACATTTGCCGCTTTTACCGTTGCAGAGATGTATATACATATATATATGTAAGATAAACACAGTGAGCCGCAAGAGACGATAGATCGATCGTAATCTGGTAGTATGGTGTACACGACAACGACTGTGTTATTTCGCCACCTATATTCCCCCAACATTTATTGAGGTCTCTACACACTTGCATGTGCCTATCGTTCAATCCCTTTATTAATAGACGTGTGAGAGAGCCTCGCGTACTTTTTTGTACAATCAATTCTTATAACAATTCAGTAGTGTACGGTAACACTCACACAACAAATAAGAGGAACGATGTCTCGTTCTAGCGTCGTGTTATTTACTATAGTATAAGTCTTACTGGTCAGGTTTTTATTGGCAAACACAAGTGAGTCGACAGTGCTAGTGCGCCCTAGTCTACATTATTGTAAATGTCACAAACATTTGCCGCTTTTACCGTTGCAGAGATGTATATACATATATATATGTAAGATAAACACAGTGAGCCGCAAGAGACGATAGATCGATCGTAATCTGGTAGTATGGTGTACACGACAACGACTGTGTTATTTCGCCACCTATATTCCCCCAACATTTATTGAGGTCTCTACACACTTGCATGTGCCTATCGTTCAATCCCTTTATTAATAGACGTGTGAGAGAGCCTCGCGTACTTTTTTGTACAATCAATTCTTATAACAATTCAGTAGGTACGGTAACACTCACACAACAAATAAGAGGAACGATGTCTCGTTCTAGCGTCGTGTTATTTACTATAGTATAAGTCTTACTGGTCAGGTTTTTATTGGCAAACACAAGTGAGTCGACAGTGCTAGTGCGCCCTAGTCTACATTATTGTAAATGTCACAAACATTTGCCGCTTTTACCGTTGCAGAGATGTATATACATATATATATGTAAGATAAACACAGTGAGCCGCAAGAGACGATAGATCGATCGTAATCTGGTAGTATGGTGTACACGACAACGACTGTGTTATTTCGCCACCTATATTCCCCCAACATTTATTGAGGTCTCTACACACTTGCATGTGTCTATCGTTCAATCCCTTTATTAATAGACGTGTGAGAGAGCCTCGCGTACTTTTTTGTACAATCAATCCTTATAAAAATTCAGTAGTGTACGGTAACACTCACACAACAAATAAGTGGAACGATGTCTCGTTCTAGCGTCGTGTTATTTACTATAGTATAAGTCTTACTGGTCAGGTTTTTATTGGCAAACACAAGTGAGTCGACAGTGCTAGTGCGCCCTAGTCTACATTATTGTAAATGTCACAAACATTTGCCGCTTTTACCGTTGCAGAGATGTATATACATATATATGTAAGATAAACACAGTGAGCCGCAAGAGACGATAGATCGATCGTTATCTGGTAGTATGGTGTACACGACAACGACTGAGATTTTCAACACTTCTCCTAGTCACACATAGTAAGTATGTCGATGCAACAAACAGCAACATCAGCGTCAACAACAGCAACAAGAATAGACCCACCATCAGCACGTTCTTGTGTGTTGCGTGTGAGTGTGTTGTTACACATTACTAGTGCCCAGTACCCAGCATAGCATTTCGCGTGCTCGTAACGATTACCCAATGTCCACACAGGAAAATTATAATTATCGTTCAAACAGATCATGGCACGGCCTACAGTTCACTATTGAACTTTAAAATTATTTACTAGTGCCCTTTGGGCAAACTTGTAAATTTCACTTTTTCTTGATAATTTTGATATATTGTGCGAAAAAAAAAAAAAAATTTTCCACTCAGAATTATTCAAGCCATACCCGACAAGCGATCAGAGGGAGAGATGGTCGCTTGCCCGAACCAAAACGGATACGACATGGGTCAATTGTGCGTACTTAGAGTCATGAATGATTCAAAATATCTCACAAAATGCCTGTATCTCGAGTTTTAATGTCCGTAGACAATATCTGACAGCATATTTAAATTCCTCTTTCAAAATCAGAAAAATGAATTTTTCTGATTTTGCTCTCCTAAAGTCATTTTGGTACCCTTGACAGACCTAATTTGAAAAAAGTCCGAGTGCGATTTTGTTGGCCGGCAGCGACGGTGCACTTTCCGCCATCTTTAAATGGGCTGCGTGGTCCCGAAAAACGACCTTTTTGAAAAAGTGCGATCGGTGAAAGTAGACGTTTTTTCCAGTACCAAAGATATTTTACCTAATTTTTTTTATTTTAATCTAAATCAATGGGTGTCCTTTACGTTGTATTAAAAAAGAATTTATTTATTTTAAAAAAATTTTTCGAAAAACTTAGAAAAAATTTTTGTTTCACAATCACACATCAATCGGTGAAAGTACGATTGGTGAAAGTGGATTTATTTCAAACTTCCAAGGGTATTTTACCTAATTTTTTTTGCATTACTCACTTAACCTTATACTCCTTTAGGGCATTAGTAAAAAAAATTTAATAATTTCCAAAAAAAAAATTTCAACACTTTGAAATATTTTACTTTCATCAGTTGAACATCAATCGGTGAAAGTACGATTGGTGAAAGTGGATTTATTTCAAACTTCCAAGGGTATTTTACCTAGATTTTTTTACATTTCTCACTTAATCTAAACCTTCTTTAGAGTATTAGAAAAACAAACATAATAATTTCCAAAAAAAAATTTTCAACACTTTGAAATATTTTACTTTCATCAGTTGAACATCAATCGGTGAAAGTACGATTGGTGAAAGTGGATTTATTTCAAACTTCCAAGGGTATTTTACCTAGATTTTTTTACATTTCTCACTTAATCTAAAACTTCTATAGAGTATTAGAAAAACAAACATAATAATTTCCAAAAAAAAATTTTCAACACTTTGAAATATTTTACTTTCATCAGTTGAACATCAATTGGTGAAAGTGGATTTATTTCAAACTTCCAAGGGTATTTTACCTAATTTTTTTTTACATTTCTCACTTAATCTAAACCTTCTTTAGAGTATTAGAAAAACAAATTAATAATTTCCAAAAAAAATTTTTTCAACACTTTGAAATATTTTACTTTCATCAGTTGAACATCAATCGGTGAAAGTGGATTTATTTCAAACTTCCAAGGGTATTTTACCTAATTTTTTTTACATTTCTCACTTAATCTTAACCTTCTTTAGAGTATTAGAAAAACAAACATAATAATTTCCAAAATAAATTTTCAACACTTTGAAATATTTTACTTTCATCAGTTGAACATCAATTGGTGAAAGTGGATTTATTTCAAACTTCCAAGGGTATATTACCTAATTTTTTTTACATTTCTCACTTAATCTAAACCTTCTTTAGAGTATTAGAAAAACAAACATAATAATTTCCAAAATAAATTTTTCAACACTTGAAATATTTTACTTTCATCAGTTGAACATCAATTGGTGAAAGTGGATTTATTTCAAACTTCCAAGGGTATATTACCTAATTTTTTTTACATTTCTCACTTAATCTTAACCTTCTTTAGAGTATTAGAAAACAAATTAATTAATTTCCAAAAAAAAAAATTTTCAACACTTTGAAATATTTTACTTTCATCAGTTGAACATCAATTGGTGAAAGTGGATTTATTTCAAACTTCCAAGGGTATTTTACCTAGATTTTTTTACATTTCTCACTTAATCTAAAACTTCTATAGAGTATTAGAAAAACAAACATAATAATTTCCAAAAAAAAAATTTCAACACTTTGAAATATTTTACTTTCATCAGTTGAACATCAATTGGTGAAAGTGGATTTATTTCAAACTTCCAAGGGTATTTTACCTAATTTTTTTTTACATTTCTCACTTAATCTAAACCTTCTTTAGAGTATTAGAAAAACAAACATAATAATTTCCAAAAAAAAATTTTCAACACTTTGAAATATTTTACTTTCATCAGTTGAACATCAATTGGTGAAAGTGGATTTATTTCAAACTTCCAAGGGTATTTTACCTAATTTTTTTTACATTTCTCACTTAATCTAAACCTTCTTTAGAGTATTAGAAAAACAAATTAATAATTTCCAAAAAAAATTTTTTCAACACTTTGAAATATTTTACTTTCATCAGTTGAACATCAATCGTGAAAGTGGATTTATTTCAAACTTCCAAGGGTATATTACCTAATTTTTTTTACATTTCTCACTTAATCTTAACCTTCTTTAGAGTATTAGAAAACAAATTAATAATTTCCAAAAAAAAAAAATTTCAACACTTTGAAATATTTTACTTTCATCAGTTGAACATCAATTGGTGAAAGTGGATTTATTTCAAACTTCCAAGGGTATTTTACCTAATTTTTTTTACATTTCTCACTTAATCTTAACCTTCTTTAGAGTATTAGAAAACAAATTAATAATTTCCAAAAAAAAAATTTTCAACACTTTGAAATATTTTACTTTCATCAGTTGAACATCAATTGGTGAAAGTGGATTTATTTCAAACTTCCAAGGGTATATTACTTAATTTTTTTTACATTTCTCACTTAATCTAAACCTTCTTTAGAGTATTAGAAAAACAAACATAATAATTTCCAAAATAAATTTTTCAACACTTTGAAATATTTTACTTTCATCAGTTGAACATCAATCGGTGAAAGTGGATTTATTTCAAACTTCCAAGGGTATATTACCTAGATTTTTTTACATTTCTCACTTAATCTAAAACTTCTATAGAGTATTAGAAAAACAAACATAATAATTTCCAAAAAAAAAATTTCAACACTTTGAAATATTTTACTTTCATCAGTTGAACATCAATTGGTGAAAGTGGATTTATTTCAAACTTCCAAGGGTATTTTACCTAATTTTTTTTACATTTCTCACTTAATCTAAACCTTCTTTAGAGTATTAGAAAAACAAACATAATAATTTCCAAAAAAAAATTTTCAACACTTTGAAATATTTTACTTTCATCAGTTGAACATCAATTGGTGAAAGTGGATTTATTTCAAACTTCCAAGGGTATTTTACCTAATTTTTTTTACATTTCTCACTTAATCTAAACCTTCTTTAGAGTATTAGAAAAACAAATTAATAATTTCCAAAAAAAATTTTTTCAACACTTTGAAATATTTTACTTTCATCAGTTGAACATCAATCGGTGAAAGTGGATTTATTTCAAACTTCCAAGGGTATATTACCTAATTTTTTTTACATTTCTCACTTAATCTTAACCTTCTTTAGAGTATTAGAAAACAAATTAATAATTTCCAAAAAAAAAAAATTTCAACACTTTGAAATATTTTACTTTCATCAGTTGAACATCAATTGGTGAAAGTGGATTTATTTCAAACTTCCAAGGGTATTTTACCTAATTTTTTTTACATTTCTCACTTAATCTTAACCTTCTTTAGAGTATTAGAAAACAAATTAATAATTTCCAAAAAAAAAAATTTTCAACACTTTGAAATATTTTACTTTCATCAGTTGAACATCAATTGGTGAAAGTGGATTTATTTCAAACTTCCAAGGGTATATTACTTAATTTTTTTTACATTTCTCACTTAATCTAAACCTTCTTTAGAGTATTAGAAAAACAAACATAATAATTTCCAAAATAAATTTTTCAACACTTTGAAATATTTTACTTTCATCAGTTGAACATCAATCGGTGAAAGTGGATTTATTTCAAACTTCCAAGGGTATATTACCTAATTTTTTTTACATTTCTCACTTAATCTTAACCTTTTTTAGAGTATTAGAAAACAAATTAATAATTTCCAAAAAAAAAAATTTTCAACACTTTGAAATATTTTACTTTCATCAGTTGAACATCAATTGGTGAAAGTGGATTTATTTCAAACTTCCAAGGGTATTTTACCTAATTTTTTTTACATTTCTCACTTAATCTAAACCTTCTTTAGAGTATTAGAAAAACAAACATAATAATTTCCAAAA
>CALYJB010000283.1:25000-30000 GCA_944738965.1 Nebria brevicollis
CGTCCCATGTAAAACGTTACCAGTGTGCTACCACAGGCGAGGTGATTGAATCTCTCCCTTCGAATAGTTCGGGTTTCTCAGGTTTACCCCTGAACGGTTTCACGTACTATTGAACTCTCTCTTCAAAGTTCTTTTCAACTTTCCCTCACGGTACTTGTTCGCTATCGGTCTCGTGGTTATATTTAGCCTTAGATGGAGTTTACCACCCACTTAGAGCTGCACTCTCAAGCAACCCGACTCTAAGGAGAAACCCACCCGGACGTGGTAACGGTCACTACGGGCCTGGCACCCTCTATGGGTGTGTGGCCCCGTTCAAGAAGGACTTGGACACGTTACACACTTACCGCGTTAACTGGGCTCTCCTAAACACCACATTGCCCTGTAGCCGTTTCCGACTACGGGCTTCGGTGCTGGGCTTTTCCCTGTTCGCTCGCCGCTACTAAGGGAATCCTTGTTAGTTTCTTTTCCTCCGCTTAGTAATATGCTTAAATTCAGCGGGTAGTCACACCTGCTCTGAGGTCGCATAAATAAATATAGATATAGATATATATTAATATATTTCTATTATATATTATTAAAAACTTTCACGATATATGCTATATCGTTATCAGAGAATACAAGTTGCACATACACACAGAACACGTATTACGTTTCCTGCACTCATAATGTACAAAAACCATTATAAACACACACATCGTAATCAACAGGCAGGTCCGAGAGACAATATGTGCAATATGTGTAGTTGTTGGTTTCGTAACACTCGGCCTCTTTGACATTTTTTTGGTGTATAACATACACACACACACACACACAAAATAAAAAAACACTCATATAGAAAAAGATATCTCAATTGACACCACCTCTACGTCTCAAGTAGACGACCCAAACTCACACCAGTCGTCACCATAAATTCTCTAACCACGGCATATATCACACATCATAACCAAATAGCCAATACAGTTTATGTAGAATATAACTATAGACGTATTATGAAGGAGTGGTGGTGATCTACACCACCATCACCAACATGACTGCACGAACAAATTTGCTATATAGTGTATATTGGAATATCTCAAGTGGCCGTCACATTTGTAGTTTACATAGATTTTCAGTGTATTAGAATCATCATCCGCATGCAGCATACAATAACGATACACGGTGTTTTTGACGTAAGTTACGGACAGAGTATAGTGAGAACATGAACAACGTCAGGTCACTTACACTCTACATCATCGCAAACAGTGTATATAGTTAGGTAAAGAGAGTGATCGCGTGTAAAAGGTCTTGATCGGTATAGGGGGCAACTACAACAGCAACAACATTTTTCGTATATATTTCCCCACATACAAATATACTACACAAACTGCCTCAGAATTGTATTGTATAACGGAGAGTGTGACAAATGTTAGATATATAATTAAGTGAACATACACAACAACACAACAACACATATATATATGTATAATGTGTGATTTTGTAAACTGATCTGTGCTATATAGTTCAAAGCAAACACTGTGCGCTTAAATGTTGAACGTAACAATTTGTATGAGTAGGGACGCTTGGTCTTTGCTTGAACGACCACTGGAATCGTGTAAGTGTGCACAAGTATACGTACGAGTAGTAGTAAACTTGTTTAATTGCACAAATACAGAGACACTGGGACACGTCCAGACCGATTGTATACTCTTGTTACTTAACACACACACAGTGAGTGACAGTGAACACACAGTTTTAACATTCACAACACAATATAGTAATATATAATATATATTTATATATAGTGTGTGTTTGCGTGCAGAGATTCCCTCTAATAACTAACATTGCACTAGCATCTCCTCAATAAACTCCCACAGCGTATTGATAGTAATATACTTTATATAGATATGTGGGTGTGTATAGAAATATAAAAACATTGGAGTGATGATGTTGCCACAAGTTCCTATAACCCTGCCATACAAGAGACTTCTAAATTTGAACACATCACTTACAGAACAACTGTTCTCATAATGATAATAATGATATTATTATGTATATTATGTGATAATGTAAAGACGGACGAGCGCTACCCACTCTGGTCACACTCTGGCCGCACAGCATTAATACGTAAAGACACACTAAAATGTGTGTAAAGTTATACGAGTATGCGATGTTTAATATATAAATGTGATAATAATACGACTATGCGTTCTCTAGCGTTTGTGCCGTTGACTTGAGACCGATATATACACACAAAATTGTATTGGCATATACGGCTTGGTTTCTTTCTTTCTATATAGTTATTTATAATAGCTATAAATATGATATAAAGTGTAGTATAGAGAGTAAAATATTATGGTTTCTAGTGGTGTGTAGGACGACACACACGAGACGACAGTGATGTCGATATCTATGATTTTTCTATAATATTAGAGTGAATTTATATATGTATGTATTAATGTATATATATATGCTAGTACCATGACAGAAGAGGCTTCTCTTTGTGAAACTACTGACAACAACAACAGCAGCAGCAGCACACTGACTACTACGGTGTTGTCGGATTGTGTTTTGGTCTATTATGTACGAGTACAAGTCACACGCGTGTGTGTATGTGTTTGAGTATCTTAATAACACATATACGCTACCGGTTAGGTTTGCGACGAACTGTATCAACATATAACACATCAGATGCCCGCGCGTCTATAGCGCTTGACAAGTGAGTGGTGTTTTACTACTCAGTCGCCGCTCACCTTCTATTTAAGGAACCGGGCTGGGTTTGGTATATTAAACTGTATACATGTTTAAAAAAGTCCCAGTCCACAGAGTGTTCTCTGTATATCTAAATATATTCCAATATATTGAATATTGATAATAAATAAAATAATACACATATTCACTACGGGGACTCCTCTGTCACACAGAGTAGAGTACAGACTATGAAATGGTGGTGTGTTGTGTTTTGTAGGTGTGTGTGTGTGTGTATATTGTACGTCTGCGAGTGCAAAATCACAGACGCACACACATCATCTACAACATCAACCGGCAAACACACAAACATCAACCAGCCACACGCACAGACGGCAGAACAATTTTATACATCAGAATAACCCCAACGCCGGATACCCAACATCGCCTGACATCTATTACACAGCAACACATAACCACCGGTGTGTGTGTGTGTGCGCCGTGAATCTGCTCGCGTTGTCTGTATACTCGAACTACTGTGTGTTGTGTGTGTGCGCATGTGTGTGTACTGTTGTTTAATCAAGTACATGTTAGAGACAGAGTGTTTTCCTCTGTCTAAATTTAGTAGCAATGATTGAACGCGAATACAAAACAGCAACAGCAGCAACAGCAACAGCAGCAGCAGCAACAGAAGCAACAGCAGAGACAGCAGAAACACACACACACACTAGTGGTGGCAGCGGTGTATACTGAAGACCGGCAGTCTGGTAATTGTAATACGACCCTCAGCCAGGCGTAGTCCAGGAACAGTATCCGAGGACCGCAATATGCGTTCGAAATGTCGATGTTCATGTGTCCTGCAGTTCACAAGTTGACGCGCATTTAGCTGCGTTCTTCATCGACCCACGAGCCGAGTGATCCACCGTTCAGGGTTATATTTGTTAGGATTATAATAATATTCATTCATTTTCCGCCACACACAATTCTTTATTGATCATCATCATCAACAGCATAATAATAATAATAATAAAAAATTTTTGTATAATAATGGTCACCACACACAGACACATATTATATGTGTCACCGATCAGACACTAACCACTCACCACTGCCCCCCCCAATTGTAAATGTGTAAGGCCGAGTCAAAACCTTACACACACATTATATTCATATATATGTATATATATATAGCAAATGGCTATCGTCCACTGGTGCGACGATTGAGTGACTAGCCGTCGTCGGTGACTTATTCTTGCGTGTTGCGTGTGAGTGTGTTGTTACAAATAACTAGTCCCTACTAGCGCAAACTGGCCTGTGTGTACTGCATTATCACCGCACGTCTCTCTATCTGCTGTGCGAGTCAATGTGTGTCTTTTCTCACCACTTAAATTTAATGATGTACAGAGGAGACCGTGTCCCTCCTCTGCTAGTGGTAGAAAAGACATCACCACAACAGTATTTTATAAATATGTAGAGACCGTCACAGCGATGGGTCAGACAGACACACAAAACTAGTCGTCGCACAATAAGTGTAATTGTCGATGCAACAAACAGCAACATCAGCGTCAACAACAGCAACAAGAATAATTTTTGATAATTTCCGGGGGTTTCTTTTAATAGATGTGTGAGTGTGGATGTACGAGGGGGTAACATACACAACATCACCTAACACTCAGTGCTATATAACGGTTATCCCTATATGTTTATATACGTTATTGGCCAATGAGTGGTGATACACACAAACATCACACGTATATACCTCACATACAACACATACAACCTACCAACACTGTTGGACACTTTCACAAGCAATTACCCCGTGACTCGGTGTTAGGCTCTGTTTACTGGTGCATACACAGATTCAAACCTAACAATCACAAACCGCGGTGCGCATACACGTTTCCATGTCATATCGCGAGAGGCTTCTGTGTTGTGCGTAGTGAGGTGTGTGAGAAAGTTTGTGTATATCGATTTGTCTCATTATCGTTGTACGACATCTCGTCCTCTTCCAAACCACACACCCATACCATACTATACCATACGATATACCATACATAACCACAACACAAATCTAAATATATATGTACATTTTACATTTCTCAACATACACAGTCAGCACACACAGCTCGTGTGTTTGTCAGTCAGTGTAGATCGATATAATATATATATGATGTGTGCGTTATGTATATAATGTATATATTATAAATGCTAAGTATGTTGATGGATAATATAGAGAAGATAAGAGTAACGTGAGATGAAGCCACCATCATCATCATCATCATCATCATCTTCAGTGCCACCAATATTATACACATATAAAAATGTATATTATAAAA
>CALYJB010000283.1:37500-45000 GCA_944738965.1 Nebria brevicollis
GTTTCCCCTGACTTCATCCTGACCTGGCATAGGTCACCATCTTTCGGGTCCCAGCGTGTACGCTCTAGATCCGCCCCAACTCGCAATGAGTGTGAGGGACGGTCCGGGAGTGCGAGGCTTCACCGACAATTGGGAAGCCCATCTTCCCTTAGTTTATGTAAAAATTATAAACTTTTACTTTCATTTCGCCTTTAGGTTTAGTTTGTGTATCTGACCCAATGACTCGCGTACATGCTAGACTCCTTGGTCCGTGTTTCAAGACGGGTCCTGAAAGTACCCAAAGCTCAGACGTCGCCGACGGGTGACGCGGGATCGGTTACATAGCCCATGCGACCAACAGTAATGCGAGTGCGGAATCGGCACCAGTCCAATTTCCACGGTCTACACAGAGTTTACTTGTCACAGGGTGTGAAAACGCTCCGCTACAAAAGAGCAGCGACCCACCACCTGACGGTTTCTACCATCGAGTCACCTGCCGGGATACCGCTAAGGTCTGTGCGACAACAGGCACGCTACTGCGAATAAACTCAGCAAACGGTGTTGCCGTACAGGCTGTCCTTATAGCGCGGATACCATAGACAAGTGCCCAATGGGTCGCGACGCATCTACTAGGATAGAAATGCACACCTCCTGCAGTAAACAGCACTGATAACGGGGCGTCCAGCACTACAACGGCGCGAACCGAGGCAGCACGAAGACGTCCCATGTAAAACGTTACCAGTGTGCTACCACAGGCGAGGTGATTGAATCTCTCCCTTCGAATAGTTCGGGTTTCTCAGGTTTACCCCTGAACGGTTTCACGTACTATTGAACTCTCTCTTCAAAGTTCTTTTCAACTTTCCCTCACGGTACTTGTTCGCTATCGGTCTCGTGGTTATATTTAGCCTTAGATGGAGTTTACCACCCACTTAGAGCTGCACTCTCAAGCAACCCGACTCTAAGGAGAAACCCACCCGGACGTGGTAACGGTCACTACGGGCCTGGCACCCTCTATGGGTGTGTGGCCCCGTTCAAGAAGGACTTGGACACGTTACACACTTACCGCGTTAACTGGGCTCTCCTAAACACCACATTGCCCTGTAGCCGTTTCCGACTACGGGCTTCGGTGCTGGGCTTTTCCCTGTTCGCTCGCCGCTACTAAGGGAATCCTTGTTAGTTTCTTTTCCTCCGCTTAGTAATATGCTTAAATTCAGCGGGTAGTCACACCTGCTCTGAGGTCGCATAAATAAATATAGATATAGATATATATTAATATATTTCTATTATATATTATTAAAAACTTTCACGATATATGCTATATCGTTATCAGAGAATACAAGTTGCACATACACACAGAACACGTATTACGTTTCCTGCACTCATAATGTACAAAAACCATTATAAACACACACATCGTAATCAACAGGCAGGTCCGAGAGACAATATGTGCAATATGTGTAGTTGTTGGTTTCGTAACACTCGGCCTCTTTGACATTTTTTTGGTGTATAACATACACACACACACACACACAAAATAAAAAAACACTCATATAGAAAAAGATATCTCAATTGACACCACCTCTACGTCTCAAGTAGACGACCCAAACTCACACCAGTCGTCACCATAAATTCTCTAACCACGGCATATATCACACATCATAACCAAATAGCCAATACAGTTTATGTAGAATATAACTATAGACGTATTATGAAGGAGTGGTGGTGATCTACACCACCATCACCAACATGACTGCACGAACAAATTTGCTATATAGTGTATATTGGAATATCTCAAGTGGCCGTCACATTTGTAGTTTACATAGATTTTCAGTGTATTAGAATCATCATCCGCATGCAGCATACAATAACGATACACGGTGTTTTTGACGTAAGTTACGGACAGATTATAGTGAGAACATGAACAACGTCAGGTCACTTACACTCTACATCATCGCAAACAGTGTATATAGTTAGGTAAAGAGAGTGATCGCGTGTAAAAGGTCTTGATCGGTATAGGGGGCAACTACAACAGCAACAACATTTTTCGTATATATTTCCCCACATACAAATATACTACACAAACTGCCTCAGAATTGTATTGTATAACGGAGAGTGTGACAAATGTTAGATATATAATTAAGTGAACATACACAACAACACAACAACACATATATATATGTATAATGTGTGATTTTGTAAACTGATCTGTGCTATATAGTTCAAAGCAAACACTGTGCGCTTAAATGTTGAACGTAACAATTTGTATGAGTAGGGACGCTTGGTCTTTGCTTGAACGACCACTGGAATCGTGTAAGTGTGCACAAGTATACGTACGAGTAGTAGTAAACTTGTTTAATTGCACAAATACAGAGACACTGGGACACGTCCAGACCGATTGTATACTCTTGTTACTTAACACACACACAGTGAGTGACAGTGAACACACAGTTTTAACATTCACAACACAATATAGTAATATATAATATATATTTATATATAGTGTGTGTTTGCGTGCAGAGATTCCCTCTAATAACTAACATTGCACTAGCATCTCCTCAATAAACTCCCACAGCGTATTGATAGTAATATACTTTATATAGATATGTGGGTGTGTATAGAAATATAAAAACATTGGAGTGATGATGTTGCCACAAGTTCCTATAACCCTGCCATACAAGAGACTTCTAAATTTGAACACTCACTTACAGAACAACTGTTCTCATAATGATAATAATGATATTATTATGTATATTATGTGATAATGTAAAGACGGACGAGCGCTACCCACTCTGGTCACACTCTGGCCGCACAGCATTAATACGTAAAGACACACTAAAATGTGTGTAAAGTTATACGAGTATGCGATGTTTAATATATAAATGTGATAATAATACGACTATGCGTTCTCTAGCGTTTGTGCCGTTGACTTGAGACCGATATATACACACAAAATTGTATTGGCATATACGGCTTGGTTTCTTTCTTTCTATATAGTTATTTATAATAGCTATAAATATGATATAAAGTGTAGTATAGAGAGTAAAATATTATGGTTTCTAGTGGTGTGTAGGACGACACACACGAGACGACAGTGATGTCGATATCTATGATTTTTCTATAATATTAGAGTGAATTTATATATGTATGTATTAATGTATATATATATGCTAGTACCATGACAGAAGAGGCTTCTCTTTGTGAAACTACTGACAACAACAACAGCAGCAGCAGCACACTGACTACTACGGTGTTGTCGGATTGTGTTTTGGTCTATTATGTACGAGTACAAGTCACACGCGTGTGTGTATGTGTTTGAGTATCTTAATAACACATATACGCTACCGGTTAGGTTTGCGACGAACTGTATCAACATATAACACATCAGATGCCCGCGCGTCTATAGCGCTTGACAAGTGAGTGGTGTTTTACTACTCAGTCGCCGCTCACCTTCTATTTAAGGAACCGGGCTGGGTTTGGTATATTAAACTGTATACATGTTTAAAAAAGTCCCAGTCCACAGAGTGTTCTCTGTATATCTAAATATATTCCAATATATTGAATATTGATAATAAATAAAATAATACACATATTCACTACGGGGACTCCTCTGTCACACAGAGTAGAGTACAGACTATGAAATGGTGGTGTGTAGTGTTTTGTAGGTGTGTGTGTGTGTGTATATTGTACGTCTGCGAGTGCAAAATCACAGACGCACACACATCATCTACAACATCAACCGGCAAACACACAAACATCAACCAGCCACACGCACAGACGGCAGAACAATTTTATACATCAGAATAACCCCAACGCCGGATACCCAACATCGCCTGACATCTATTACACAGCAACACATAACCACCGGTGTGTGTGTGTGTGCGCCGTGAATCTGCTCGCGTTGTCTGTATACTCGAACTACTGTGTGTTGTGTGTGTGCGCATGTGTGTGTACTGTTGTTTAATCAAGTACATGTTAGAGACAGAGTGTTTTCCTCTGTCTAAATTTAGTAGCAATGATTGAACGCGAATACAAAACAGCAACAGCAGCAACAGCAACAGCAGCAGCAGCAACAGAAGCAACAGCAGAGACAGCAGAAACACACACACACACTAGTGGTGGCAGCGGTGTATACTGAAGACCGGCAGTCTGGTAATTGTAATACGACCCTCAGCCAGGCGTAGTCCAGGAACAGTATCCGAGGACCGCAATATGCGTTCGAAATGTCGATGTTCATGTGTCCTGCAGTTCACAAGTTGACGCGCATTTAGCTGCGTTCTTCATCGACCCACGAGCCGAGTGATCCACCGTTCAGGGTTATATTTGTTAGGATTATAATAATATTCATTCATTTTCCGCCACACACAATTCTTTATTGATCATCATCATCAACAGCATAATAATAATAATAATAAAAAATTTTTGTATAATAATGGTCACCACACACAGACACATATTATATGTGTCACCGATCAGACACTAACCACTCACCACTGCCCCCCCCAATTGTAAATGTGTAAGGCCGAGTCAAAACCTTACACACACATTATATTCATATATATGTATATATATATAGCAAATGGCTATCGTCCACTGGTGCGACGATTGAGTGACTAGCCGTCGTCGGTGACTTATTCTTGCGTGTTGCGTGTGAGTGTGTTGTTACAAATAACTAGTCCCTACTAGCGCAAACTGGCCTGTGTGTACTGCATTATCACCGCACGTCTCTCTATCTGCTGTGCGAGTCAATGTGTGTCTTTTCTCACCACTTAAATTTAATGATGTACAGAGGAGACCGTGTCCCTCCTCTGCTAGTGGTAGAAAAGACATCACCACAACAGTATTTTATAAATATGTAGAGACCGTCACAGCGATGGGTCAGACAGACACACAAAACTAGTCGTCGCACAATAAGTGTAATTGTCGATGCAACAAACAGCAACATCAGCGTCAACAACAGCAACAAGAATAATTTTTGATAATTTCCGGGGGTTTCTTTTAATAGATGTGTGAGTGTGGATGTACGAGGGGGTAACATACACAACATCACCTAACACTCAGTGCTATATAACGGTTATCCCTATATGTTTATATACGTTATTGGCCAATGAGTGGTGATACACACAAACATCACACGTATATACCTCACATACAACACATACAACCTACCAACACTGTTGGACACTTTCACAAGCAATTACCCCGTGACTCGGTGTTAGGCTCTGTTTACTGGTGCATACACAGATTCAAACCTAACAATCACAAACCGCGGTGCGCATACACGTTTCCATGTCATATCGCGAGAGGCTTCTGTGTTGTGCGTAGTGAGGTGTGTGAGAAAGTTTGTGTATATCGATTTGTCTCATTATCGTTGTACGACATCTCGTCCTCTTCCAAACCACACACCCATACCATACTATACCATACGATATACCATACATAACCACAACACAAATCTAAATATATATGTACATTTTACATTTCTCAACATACACAGTCAGCACACACAGCTCGTGTGTTTGTCAGTCAGTGTAGATCGATATAATATATATATGATGTGTGCGTTATGTATATAATGTATATATTATAAATGCTAAGTATGTTGATGGATAATATAGAGAAGATAAGAGTAACGTGAGATGAAGCCACCATCATCATCATCATCATCATCATCTTCAGTGCCACCAATATTATACACATATAAAAATGTATATTATAAAATATCACATTTTCACTCTGTCCCCCTGTTTACGAAATTTTATTATGTGGACTGTTTAGGATCAAGTGTCCGGTCGTTACAGAGAGTGTATATGGTGTTGCCCGTGCACATTTCTCAATTTTTATTTATATATTTGTTTCTTTCTTTAGAGACACAGTAATGATCCTTCCGCAGGTTCACCTACGGAAACCTTGTTACGACTTTTACTTCCTCTAAATGATCAAGTTCGGTCATCTTCCCAGCGACATCGGCAAATGTCGAAACGCCGGCCGAGTACCAGTCCGAAGACCTCACTAAATCATTCAATCGGTAGTAGCGACGGGCGGTGTGTACAAAGGGCAGGGACTTAATCAACACGAGTTTATGACTCGCGCTTACTGGGAATTCCTCGTTCATGGGGAATAATTGCAATCCCCAATCCCTAGCACGAAGGAGGTTCAGCGGGTTACCCGGACCATTCGGCCAGGGAAGACACGCTGATTCCTTCAGTGTAGCGCGCGTGCGGCCCAGAACATCTAAGGGCATCACAGACCTGTTATTGCTCAATCTCATACGGCTATAAGCCGTTTGTCCCTCTAAGAAGATTAAAATGTACGCCGGTAGTAAAAACCACAACATTCCGCCCGCACGAAGCCGCAAAATGCTCGCACAGTGTATGAACACCGATTGAAACACCGACGAACAAACGTACGGTTAGTACGGAAGATGTGAGCCTTCGAGATACCGGTAGAGTACGCCTATTTAGCAGGCTAGAGTCTCGTTCGTTATCGGAATTAACCAGACAAATCGCTCTACCAACTAAGAACGACCATGCACCACCACCCACCGAATCAAGAAAGAGCTATCAATCTGTCAATCCTTCCGGTGTCCGGGCCTGGTGAGGTTCCCCGTGTTGAGTCAAATTAAGCCGCAGGCTCCACTCCTTGTGGTGCCCTTCCGTCAATTCCTTTAAGTTTCAGCTTTGCAACCATACTTCCCCCGGAACCCAAAAGCTTTGGTTTCCCGGAAGCTGCCCGTCGAGTCATCGGAGGAACATCGACGGATCGCTAGCTGGCATCGTTTATGGTCAGAACTAGGGCGGTATCTGATCGCCTTCGAACCTCTGACTTTCGTTCTTGATTAATGAAAACATTTTTGGCAAATGCTTTCGCTTCTGTCCGTCTTGCGACGATCCAAGAATTTCACCTCTAACGTCGCAATACGAATGCCCCCATCCGTCCCTATTAATCATTACCTCGGGGTTCCGAAAACCAACAAAATAGAACCGAGGTCCTGTTCCATTATTCCATGCACATAGTATTCAGGCGAAATTTTAGCCTGCTTTGAGCACTCTAATTTGTTCAAAGTAAACGTGCCGGCCCGCCTCGACACTCAATTAAGAGCACCGCGACAGGATTTAAAAAAGTCGGAAGGATCACCGAGCACCCGGGAATTCTGTACGCGCGTTATGCACGCACAGACCCCAGACAATACTGAGCGATTGGTCTTCCACCGGCAGGACGTCCCGTGAGACGTGCCAGTTAGCACCGCGGGCGGTGAACCGACAGCACGGGACACAGATTCAACTACGAGCTTTTTAACCGCAACAACTTTAATATACGCTATTGGAGCTGGAATTACCGCGGCTGCTGGCACCAGACTTGCCCTCCAATTGGTCCTTGTTAAAGGATTTAAAGTGTACTCATTCCGATTACGGGGCCTCGGATGAGTCCCGTATCGTTATTTTTCGTCACTACCTCCCCGTGCCGGGAGTGGGTAATTTGCGCGCCTGCTGCCTTCCTTGGATGTGGTAGCCGTTTCTCAGG
>CALYJB010000283.1:50000-53499 GCA_944738965.1 Nebria brevicollis
CTCCAGGGTCTCGCTGGAGTATTTGCTACTACCACCAAGATCTGCACCGACGGCGGCTCCAGATGGGCTCACGCCCAATCCTTCTGCGCTCACCGCCGCGACCATCCTACTCATCGTGACATAACGGTGCTCGACCACGCGTACGCAGTTAACAAAACATCCGAATTGCCACGACGGTAGAGTATAAGCATGACACTTTAGCGCCATCCATTTTCAGGGCTAGTAACTTCGGCAGGTGAGTTGTTACACACTCCTTGGCGGATTCCGACTTCCATGGCCACCGTCCTGCTGTCTTAAGTTACCAACGCCTTTCATGGTATCCCATAAGTGTCAATTTTGGCGCTTTAACTCTACGTTTGGTTCATCCCACAGCGCCAGTTCTGCTTACCAAAAGTGGCCCACTTGGCATTCATTGATCCGATCTCCGGCTTCATGCGTTAAGCAAGCCGGAGATCTCACCCATTTAAAGTTTGAGAATAGGTTGAGGCCGTTTCGACCCCAATGCCTCTAATCATTCGCTTTACCGGATGAGACTCATTCACAATTTTGTGTTATTCAATCGAATGCCAGCTATCCTGAGGGAAACTTCGGATGGAACCAGCTACTAGATGGTTCGATGAGTCTATCGCCGCTATACCAAGTTCTTACGATCGATTTGCACGTCAGAATCGCTACGGACTTCCATCAGGGTTTCCCCTGACTTCATCCTGACCTGGCATAGGTCACCATCTTTCGGGTCCCAGCGTGTACGCTCTAGATCCGCCCCAACTCGCAATGAGTGTGAGGGACGGTCCGGGAGTGCGAGGCTTCACCGACAATTGGGAAGCCCATCTTCCCTTAGTTTATGTAAAAATTATAAACTTTTACTTTCATTTCGCCTTTAGGTTTAGTTTGTGTATCTGACCCAATGACTCGCGTACATGCTAGACTCCTTGGTCCGTGTTTCAAGACGGGTCCTGAAAGTACCCAAAGCTCAGACGTCGCCGACGGGTGACGCGGGATCGGTTACATAGCCCATGCGACCAACAGTAATGCGAGTGCGGAATCGGCACCAGTCCAATTTCCACGGTCTACACAGAGTTTACTTGTCACAGGGTGTGAAAACGCTCCGCTACAAAAGAGCAGCGACCCACCACCTGACGGTTTCTACCATCGAGTCACCTGCCGGGATACCGCTAAGGTCTGTGCGACAACAGGCACGCTACTGCGAATAAACTCAGCAAACGGTGTTGCCGTACAGGCTGTCCTTATAGCGCGGATACCATAGACAAGTGCCCAATGGGTCGCGACGCATCTACTAGGATAGAAATGCACACCTCCTGCAGTAAACAGCACTGATAACGGGGCGTCCAGCACTACAACGGCGCGAACCGAGGCAGCACGAAGACGTCCCATGTAAAACGTTACCAGTGTGCTACCACAGGCGAGGTGATTGAATCTCTCCCTTCGAATAGTTCGGGTTTCTCAGGTTTACCCCTGAACGGTTTCACGTACTATTGAACTCTCTCTTCAAAGTTCTTTTCAACTTTCCCTCACGGTACTTGTTCGCTATCGGTCTCGTGGTTATATTTAGCCTTAGATGGAGTTTACCACCCACTTAGAGCTGCACTCTCAAGCAACCCGACTCTAAGGAGAAACCCACCCGGACGTGGTAACGGTCACTACGGGCCTGGCACCCTCTATGGGTGTGTGGCCCCGTTCAAGAAGGACTTGGACACGTTACACACTTACCGCGTTAACTGGGCTCTCCTAAACACCACATTGCCCTGTAGCCGTTTCCGACTACGGGCTTCGGTGCTGGGCTTTTCCCTGTTCGCTCGCCGCTACTAAGGGAATCCTTGTTAGTTTCTTTTCCTCCGCTTAGTAATATGCTTAAATTCAGCGGGTAGTCACACCTGCTCTGAGGTCGCATAAATAAATATAGATATAGATATATATTAATATATTTCTATTATATATTATTAAAAACTTTCACGATATATGCTATATCGTTATCAGAGAATACAAGTTGCACATACACACAGAACACGTATTACGTTTCCTGCACTCATAATGTACAAAAACCATTATAAACACACACATCGTAATCAACAGGCAGGTCCGAGAGACAATATGTGCAATATGTGTAGTTGTTGGTTTCGTAACACTCGGCCTCTTTGACATTTTTTTGGTGTATAACATACACACACACACACACACAAAATAAAAAAACACTCATATAGAAAAAGATATCTCAATTGACACCACCTCTACGTCTCAAGTAGACGACCCAAACTCACACCAGTCGTCACCATAAATTCTCTAACCACGGCATATATCACACATCATAACCAAATAGCCAATACAGTTTATGTAGAATATAACTATAGACGTATTATGAAGGAGTGGTGGTGATCTACACCACCATCACCAACATGACTGCACGAACAAATTTGCTATATAGTGTATATTGGAATATCTCAAGTGGCCGTCACATTTGTAGTTTACATAGATTTTCAGTGTATTAGAATCATCATCCGCATGCAGCATACAATAACGATACACGGTGTTTTTGACGTAAGTTACGGACAGAGTATAGTGAGAACATGAACAACGTCAGGTCACTTACACTCTACATCATCGCAAACAGTGTATATAGTTAGGTAAAGAGAGTGATCGCGTGTAAAAGGTCTTGATCGGTATAGGGGGCAACTACAACAGCAACAACATTTTTCGTATATATTTCCCCACATACAAATATACTACACAAACTGCCTCAGAATTGTATTGTATAACGGAGAGTGTGACAAATGTTAGATATATAATTAAGTGAACATACACAACAACACAACAACACATATATATATGTATAATGTGTGATTTTGTAAACTGATCTGTGCTATATAGTTCAAAGCAAACACTGTGCGCTTAAATGTTGAACGTAACAATTTGTATGAGTAGGGACGCTTGGTCTTTGCTTGAACGACCACTGGAATCGTGTAAGTGTGCACAAGTATACGTACGAGTAGTAGTAAACTTGTTTAATTGCACAAATACAGAGACACTGGGACACGTCCAGACCGATTGTATACTCTTGTTACTTAACACACACACAGTGAGTGACAGTGAACACACAGTTTTAACATTCACAACACAATATAGTAATATATAATATATATTTATATATAGTGTGTGTTTGCGTGCAGAGATTCCCTCTAATAACTAACATTGCACTAGCATCTCCTCAATAAACTCCCACAGCGTATTGATAGTAATATACTTTATATAGATATGTGGGTGTGTATAGAAATATAAAAACATTGGAGTGATGATGTTGCCACAAGTTCCTATAACCCTGCCATACAAGAGACTTCTAAATTTGAACACTCACTTACAGAACAACTGTTCTCATAATGATAATAATGATATTATTATGTATATTATGTGATAATGTAAAGACGGACGAGCGCTACCCACTCTGGTCACACTCTGGCCGCACAGCATTAATACGTAAAGACAC
>CALYJB010000284.1:0-72819 GCA_944738965.1 Nebria brevicollis
TTAATTAATATGTTAATATGTTAATATGTTAATATGTTAATATGTTAATATGTTAATATGTTAATATGTTAATATGTTAATATGTTAATATGTTAATATGTTAATATGTTAATATGTTAATATGTTAATATGTTAATATGTTAATATGTTAATATGTTAATATGTTAATATGTTAATATGTTAATATGTTAATATGTTAATATGTTAATATGTTAATATGTTAATATGTTAATATGTTAATATGTTAATATGTTAATATGTTAATATGTTAATATGTTAATATGTTAATATGTTAATATGTTAATATGTTAATATGTTAATATGTTAATATGTTAATATGTTAATATGTTAATATGTTAATATGTTAATATGTTAATATGTTAATATGTTAATATGTTAATATGTTAATATGTTAATATGTTAATATGTTAATATGTTAATATGTTAATATGTTAATATGTTAATATGTTAATATGTTAATATGTTAATATGTTAATATGTTAATATGTTAATATGTTAATATGTTAATATGTTAATATGTTAATATGTTAATATGTTAATATGTTAATATGTTAATATGTTAATATGTTAATATGTTAATATGTTAATATGTTAATATGTTAATATGTTAATATGTTAATATGTTAATATGTTAATATGTTAATATGTTAATATGTTAATATGTTAATATGTTAATATGTTAATATGTTAATATGTTAATATGTTAATATGTTAATATGTTAATATGTTAATATGTTAATATGTTAATATGTTAATATGTTAATATGTTAATATGTTAATATGTTAATATGTTAATATGTTAATATGTTAATATGTTAATATGTTAATATGTTAATATGTTAATATGTTAATATGTTAATATGTTAATATGTTAATATGTTAATATGTTAATATGTTAATATGTTAATATGTTAATATGTTAATATGTTAATATGTTAATATGTTAATATGTTAATATGTTAATATGTTAATATGTTAATATGTTAATATGTTAATATGTTAATATGTTAATATGTTAATATGTTAATATGTTAATATGTTAATATGTTAATATGTTAATATGTTAATATGTTAATATGTTAATATGTTAATATGTTAATATGTTAATATGTTAATATGTTAATATGTTAATATGTTAATATGTTAATATGTTAATATGTTAATATGTTAATATGTTAATATGTTAATATGTTAATATGTTAATATGTTAATATGTTAATATGTTAATAT
This sequence comes from Nebria brevicollis, assembly GCA_944738965.1. Lineage (NCBI taxonomy): Eukaryota > Metazoa > Arthropoda > Insecta > Coleoptera > Carabidae > Nebria > Nebria brevicollis. The sequence continues at coordinate 1,252 of CALYJB010000284.1, forward strand.
GTTAATATGTAAATATGTTAATATGTTAATATGTTAATATGTTAATATGTTAATATGTTAATATGTTAATATGTTAATATGTTAATATGTTAATATGTTAATATGTTAATATGTTAATATGTTAATATGTTAATATGTTAATATGTTAATATGTTAATATGTTAATATGTTAATATGTTAATATGTTAATATGTTAATATGTTAATATGTTAATATGTTAATATGTTAATATGTTAATATGTTAATATGTTAATATGTTAATATGTTAATATGTTAATATGTTAATATGTTAATATGTTAATATGTTAATATGTTAATATGTTAATATGTTAATATGTTAATATGTTAATATGTTAATATGTTAATATGTTAATATGTTAATATGTTAATATGTTAATATGTTAATATGTTAATATGTTAATATGTTAATATGTTAATATGTTAATATGTTAATTAATATGTTAATATGTTAATATGTTAATATGTTAATATGTTAATATGTTAATATGTTAATATGTTAATATGTTAATATGTTAATATGTTAATATGTTAATATGTTAATATGTTAATATGTTAATATGTTAATATGTTAATATGTTAATATGTTAATATGTTAATATGTTAATATGTTAATATGTTAATATGTTAATATGTTAATATGTTAATATGTTAATATGTTAATATGTTAATATGTTAATATGTTAATATGTTAATATGTTAATATGTTAATATGTTAATATGTTAATATGTTAATATGTTAATATGTTAATATGTTAATATGTTAATATGTTAATATGTTAATATGTTAATATGTTAATATGTTAATATGTTAATATGTTAATATGTTAATATGTTAATATGTTAATATGTTAATATGTTAATATGTTAATATGTTAATATGTTAATATGTTAATATGTTAATATGTTAATATGTTAATATGTTAATATGTTAATATGTTAATATGTTAATATGTTAATATGTTAATATGTTAATATGTTAATATGTTAATATGTTAATATGTTAATATGTTAATATGTTAATATGTTAATATGTTAATATGTTAATATGTTAATATGTTAATATGTTAATATGTTAATATGTTAATATGTTAATATGTTAATATGTTAATATGTTAATATGTTAATATGTTAATATGTTAATATGTTAATATGTTAATATGTTAATATGTTAATATGTTAATATGTTAATATGTTAATATGTTAATATGTTAATATGTTAATATGTTAATATGTTAATATGTTAATATGTTAATATGTTAATATGTTAATATGTTAATATGTTAATATGTTAATATGTTAATATGTTAATATGTTAATATGTTAATATGTTAATATGTAAATATGTTAATATGTTAATATGTTAATATGTTAATATGTTAATATGTTAATATGTTAATATGTTAATATGTTAATATGTTAATATGTTAATATGTTAATATGTTAATATGTTAATATGTTAATATGTTAATATGTTAATATGTTAATATGTTAATATGTTAATATGTTAATATGTTAATATGTTAATATGTTAATATGTTAATATGTTAATATGTTAATATGTTAATATGTTAATATGTTAATATGTTAATATGTTAATATGTTAATATGTTAATATGTTAATATGTTAATATGTTAATATGTTAATATGTTAATATGTTAATATGTTAATATGTTAATATGTTAATATGTTAATATGTTAATATGTTAATATGTTAATATGTTAATATGTTAATATGTTAATATGTTAATATGTTAATATGTTAATATGTTAATATGTTAATATGTTAATATGTTAATATGTTAATATGTTAATATGTTAATATGTTAATATGTTAATATGTTAATATGTTAATATGTTAATATGTTAATATGTTAATATGTTAATATGTTAATATGTTAATATGTTAATATGTTAATATGTTAATATGTTAATATGTTAATATGTTAATATGTTAATATGTTAATATGTTAATATGTTAATATGTTAATATGTTAATATGTTAATATGTTAATATGTTAATATGTTAATATGTTAATATGTTAATATGTTAATATGTTAATATGTTAATATGTTAATATGTTAATATGTTAATATGTTAATATGTTAATATGTTAATATGTTAATATGTTAATATGTTAATATGTTAATATGTTAATATGTTAATATGTTAATATGTTAATATGTTAATATGTTAATATGTTAATATGTTAATATGTTAATATGTTAATATGTTAATATGTTAATATGTTAATATGTTAATATGTTAATATGTTAATATGTTAATATGTTAATATGTTAATATGTTAATATGTTAATATGTTAATATGTTAATATGTTAATATGTTAATATGTTAATATGTTAATATGTTAATATGTTAATATGTTAATATGTTAATATGTTAATATGTTAATATGTTAATATGTTAATATGTTAATATGTTAATATGTTAATATGTTAATATGTTAATATGTTAATATGTTAATATGTTAATATGTTAATATGTTAATATGTTAATATGTTAATATGTTAATATGTTAATATGTTAATATGTTAATATGTTAATATGTTAATATGTTAATATGTTAATATGTTAATATGTTAATATGTTAATATGTTAATATGTTAATATGTTAATATGTTAATATGTTAATATGTTAATATGTTAATATGTTAATATGTTAATATGTTAATATGTTAATATGTTAATATGTTAATATGTTAATATGTTAATATGTTAATATGTTAATATGTTAATATGTTAATATGTTAATATGTTAATATGTTAATATGTTAATATGTTAATATGTTAATATGTTAATATGTTAATATGTTAATATGTTAATATGTTAATATGTTAATATGTTAATATGTTAATATGTTAATATGTTAATATGTTAATATGTTAATATGTTAATATGTTAATATGTTAATATGTTAATATGTTAATATGTTAATATGTTAATATGTTAATATGTTAATATGTTAATATGTTAATATGTTAATATGTTAATATGTTAATATGTTAATATGTTAATATGTTAATATGTTAATATGTTAATATGTTAATATGTTAATATGTTAATATGTTAATATGTTAATATGTTAATATGTTAATATGTTAATATGTTAATATGTTAATATGTTAATATGTTAATATGTTAATATGTTAATATGTTAATATGTTAATATGTTAATATGTTAATATGTTAATATGTTAATATGTTAATATGTTAATATGTTAATATGTTAATATGTTAATATGTTAATATGTTAATATGTTAATATGTTAATATGTTAATATGTTAATATGTTAATATGTTAATATGTTAATATGTTAATATGTTAATATGTTAATATGTTAATATGTTAATATGTTAATATGTTAATATGTTAATATGTTAATATGTTAATATGTTAATATGTTAATATGTTAATATGTTAATATGTTAATATGTTAATATGTTAATATGTTAATATGTTAATATGTTAATATGTTAATATGTTAATATGTTAATATGTTAATATGTTAATATGTTAATATGTTAATATGTTAATATGTTAATATGTTAATATGTTAATATGTTAATATGTTAATATGTTAATATGTTAATATGTTAATATGTTAATATGTTAATATGTTAATATGTTAATATGTTAATATGTTAATATGTTAATATGTTAATATGTTAATATGTTAATATGTTAATATGTTAATATGTTAATATGTTAATATGTTAATATGTTAATATGTTAATATGTTAATATGTTAATATGTTAATATGTTAATATGTTAATATGTTAATATGTTAATATGTTAATATGTTAATATGTTAATATGTTAATATGTTAATATGTTAATATGTTAATATGTTAATATGTTAATATGTTAATATGTTAATATGTTAATATGTTAATATGTTAATATGTTAATATGTTAATATGTTAATATGTTAATATGTTAATATGTTAATATGTTAATATGTTAATATGTTAATATGTTAATATGTTAATATGTTAATATGTTAATATGTTAATATGTTAATATGTTAATATGTTAATATGTTAATATGTTAATATGTTAATATGTTAATATGTTAATATGTTAATATGTTAATATGTTAATATGTTAATATGTTAATATGTTAATATGTTAATATGTTAATATGTTAATATGTTAATATGTTAATATGTTAATATGTTAATATGTTAATATGTTAATATGTTAATATGTTAATATGTTAATATGTTAATATGTTAATATGTTAATATGTTAATATGTTAATATGTTAATATGTTAATATGTTAATATGTTAATATGTTAATATGTTAATATGTTAATATGTTAATATGTTAATATGTTAATATGTTAATATGTTAATATGTTAATATGTTAATATGTTAATATGTTAATATGTTAATATGTTAATATGTTAATATGTTAATATGTTAATATGTTAATATGTTAATATGTTAATATGTTAATATGTTAATATGTTAATATGTTAATATGTTAATATGTTAATATGTTAATATGTTAATATGTTAATATGTTAATATGTTAATATGTTAATATGTTAATATGTTAATATGTTAATATGTTAATATGTTAATATGTTAATATGTTAATATGTTAATATGTTAATATGTTAATATGTTAATATGTTAATATGTTAATATGTTAATATGTTAATATGTTAATATGTTAATATGTTAATATGTTAATATGTTAATATGTTAATATGTTAATATGTTAATATGTTAATATGTTAATATGTTAATATGTTAATATGTTAATATGTTAATATGTTAATATGTTAATATGTTAATATGTTAATATGTTAATATGTTAATATGTTAATATGTTAATATGTTAATATGTTAATATGTTAATATGTTAATATGTTAATATGTTAATATGTTAATATGTTAATATGTTAATATGTTAATATGTTAATATGTTAATATGTTAATATGTTAATATGTTAATATGTTAATATGTTAATATGTTAATATGTTAATATGTTAATATGTTAATATGTTAATATGTTAATATGTTAATATGTTAATATGTTAATATGTTAATATGTTAATATGTTAATATGTTAATATGTTAATATGTTAAATGTTAATATGTTAATATGTTAAAATGTTAAAATGTTAATATGTTAATATGTTAATATGTTAATATGTTAATATGTTAATATGTTAATATGTTAATATGTTAATATGTTAATATGTTAATATGTTAATATGTTAATATGTTAATATGTTAATATGTTAATATGTTAATATGTTAATATGTTAATATGTTAATATGTTAATATGTTAATATGTTAATATGTTAATATGTTAATATGTTAATATGTTAATATGTTAATATGTTAATATGTTAATATGTTAATATGTTAATATGTTAATATGTTAATATGTTAATATGTTAATATGTTAATATGTTAATATGTTAATATGTTAATATGTTAATATGTTAATATGTTAATATGTTAATATGTTAATATGTTAATATGTTAATATGTTAATATGTTAACATATTAACATATTAATATGTTAATATGTTAATATGTTAATATGTTAATATGTTAATATGTTAATATGTTAATATGCTAATATGTTAATATGCTAATATGCTAATATGCTAATATGCTAATATGCTAATATGCTAATATGCTAATATGCTAATATGCTAATATGCTAATATGCTAATATGCTAATATGCTAATATGCTAATATGCTAATATGCTAATATGCTAATATGCTAATATGCTAATATGCTAATATGCTAATATGCTAATATGCTAATATGCTAATATGCTAATATGCTAATATGCTAATATGCTAATATGCTAATATGCTAATATGCTAATATGCTAATATGCTAATATGCTAATATGCTAATATGCTAATATGCTAATATGCTAATATGCTAATATGCTAATATGCTAATATGCTAATATGCTAATATGCTAATATGCTAATATGCTAATATGCTAATATGCTAATATGCTAATATGCTAATATGCTAATATGCTAATATGCTAATATGCTAATATGCTAATATGCTAATATGCTAATATGCTAATATGCTAATATGCTAATATGCTAATATGCTAATATGCTAATATGCTAATATGCTAATATGCTAATATGCTAATATGCTAATATGCTAATATGCTAATATGCTAATATGCTAATATGCTAATATGCTAATATGCTAATATGCTAATATGCTAATATGCTAATATGCTAATATGCTAATATGCTAATATGCTAATATGTTAATATGTTAATATGTTAATATGTTAATATGTTAATATGTTAATATGTTAATATGTTAATATGTTAATATGTTAATATGTTAATATGTTAATATGTTAATATGTTAATATGTTAATATGTTAATATGTTAATATGTTAATATGTTAATATGTTAATATGTTAATATGTTAATATGTTAATATGTTAATATGTTAATATGTTAATATGTTAATATGTTAATATGTTAATATGTTAATATGTTAATATGTTAATATGTTAATATGTTAATATGTTAATATGTTAATATGTTAATATGTTAATATGTTAATATGTTAATATGTTAATATGTTAATATGTTAATATGTTAATATGTTAATATGTTAATATGTTAATATGTTAATATGTTAATATGTTAATATGTTAATATGTTAATATGTTAATATGTTAATATGTTAATATGTTAATATGTTAATATGTTAATATGTTAATATGTTAATATGTTAATATGTTAATATGTTAATATGTTAATATGTTAATATGTTAATATGTTAATATGTTAATATGTTAATATGTTAATATGTTAATATGTTAATATGTTAATATGTTAATATGTTAATATGTTAATATGTTAATATGTTAATATGTTAATATGTTAATATGTTAATATGTTAATATGTTAATATGTTAATATGTTATATGTAATATGTTAATATGTTAATATGTTAATATGTTAATATGTTAATATGTTAATATGTTAATATGTTAATATGTTAATATGTTAATATGTTAATATGTTAATATGTTAATATGTTAATATGTTAATATGTTAATATGTTAATATGTTAATATGTTAATATGTTAATATGTTAATATGTTAATATGTTAATATGTTAATATGTTAATATGTTAATATGTTAATATGTTAATATGTTAATATGTTAATATGTTAATATGTTAATATGTTAATATGTTAATATGTTAATATGTTAATATGTTAATATGTTAATATGTTAATATGTTAATATGTTAATATGTTAATATGTTAATATGTTAATATGTTAATATGTTAATATGTTAATATGTTAATATGTTAATATGTTAATATGTTAATATGTTAATATGTTAATATGTTAATATGTTAATATGTTAATATGTTAATATGTTAATATGTTAATATGTTAATATGTTAATATGTTAATATGTTAATATGTTAATATGTTAATATGTTAATATGTTAATATGTTAATATGTTAATATGTTAATATGTTAATATGTTAATATGTTAATATGTTAATATGTTAATATGTTAATATGTTAATATGTTAATATGTTAATATGTTAATATGTTAATATGTTAATATGTTAATATGTTAATATGTTAATATGTTAATATGTTAATATGTTAATATGTTAATATGTTAATATGTTAATATGTTAATATGTTAATATGTTAATATGTTAATATGTTAATATGTTAATATGTTAATATGTTAATATGTTAATATGTTAATATGTTAATATGTTAATATGTTAATATGTTAATATGTTAATATGTTAATATGTTAATATGTTAATATGTTAATATGTTAATATGTTAATATGTTAATATGTTAATATGTTAATATGTTAATATGTTAATATGTTAATATGTTAATATGTTAATATGTTAATATGTTATTATGTTAATATGTTAATATGTTAATATGTTAATATGTTAATATGTTAATATGTTAATATGTTAATATGTTAATATGTTAATATGTTAATATGTTAATATGTTAATATGTTAATATGTTAATATGTTAATATGTTAATATGTTAATATGTTAATATGTTAATATGTTAATATGTTAATATGTTAATATGTTAATATGTTAATATGTTAATATGTTAATATGTTAATATGTTATATGTTAATATGTTAATATGTTAATATGTTAATATGTTAATATGTTAATATGTTAATATGTTAATATGTTAATATGTTAATATGTTAATATGTTAATATGTTAATATGTTAATATGTTAATATGTTAATATGTTAATATGTTAATATGTTAATATGTTAATATGTTAATGTGTTAATATGTTAATATGTTAATATGTTAATATGTTAATATGTTAATATGTTAATATGTTAATGTGTTAATATGTTAATATGTTAATATGTTATATGTTAATATGTTAATATGTTAATATGTTAATTTAATGTTAATATGTTAATATGTTAATATGTTAATATGTTAATATGTTAATATGTTAATATGTTAATATGTTAATATGTTAATATGTTAATATGTTAATATGTTAATATGTTAATATGTTAATATGTTAATATGTTAATATGTTAATATGTTAATATGTTAATATGTTAATATGTTAATATGTTAATATGTTAATATGTTAATATGTTAATATGTTAATATATGTTAATATGTTAATATGTTAATATGTTAATATGTTAATATGTTAATATGTTAATATGTTAATATGTTAATATGTTAATATGTTAATATGTTAATATGTTAATATGTTAATATGTTAATATGTTAATATGTTAATATGTTAATATGTTAATATGTTAATATGTTAATATGTTAATATGTTAATATGTTAATATGTTAATATGTTAATATGTTAATATGTTAATATGTTAATATGTTAATATGTTAATATGTTAATATGTTAATATGTTAATATGTTAATATGTTAATATGTTAATATGTTAATATGTTAATATGTTAATATGTTAATATGTTAATATGTTAATATGTTAATATGTTAATATGTTAATATGTTAATATGTTAATATGTTAATATGTTAATATGTTAATATGTTAATATGTTAATATGTTAATATGTTAATATGTTAATATGTTAATATGTTAATATGTTAATATGTTAATATGTTAATATGTTAATATGTTAATATGTTAATATGTTAATATGTTAATATGTTAATATGTTAATATGTTAATATGTTAATATGTTTAATATGTTAATATGTTAATATGTTAATATGTTAATATGTTAATATGTTAATATGTTAATATGTTAATATGTTAATATGTTAATATGTTAATATGTTAATATGTTAATATGTTAATATGTTAATATGTTAATATGTTAATATGTTAATATGTTAATATGTTAATATGTTAATATGTTAATATGTTAATATGTTAATATGTTAATATGTTAATATGTTAATATGTTAATATGTTAATATGTTAATATGTTAATATGTTAATATGTTAATATGTTAATATGTTAATATGTTAATATGTTAATATGTTAATATGTTAATATGTTAATATGTTAATATGTTAATATGTTAATATGTTAATATGTTAATATGTTAATATGTTAATATGTTAATATGTTAATATGTTAATATGTTAATATGTTAATATGTTAATATGTTAATATGTTAATATGTTAATATGTTAATATGTTAATTTGTTAATATGTTAATATGTTAATATGTTAATATGTTAATATGTTAATATGTTAATATGTTAATATGTTAATATGTTAATATGTTAATATGTTAATATGTTAATATGTTAATATGTTAATATGTTAATATGTTAATATGTTAATATGTTAATATGTTAATATGTTAATATGTTAATATGTTAATATGTTAATATGTTAATATGTTAATATGTTAATATGTTAATATGTTAATATGTTAATATGTTAATATGTTAATATGTTAATATGTTAATATGTTAATATGTTAATATGTTAATATGTTAATATGTTAATATGTTAATGTGTTAATATGTTAATATGTTAATGTGTTAATATGTTAATGTGTTAATGTGTTATATGTTAATGTGTTAATGTGTTAATATGTTAATATGTTAATATGTTAATATGTTAATATGTTATATGTTAATATGTTAATATGTTAATATGTTAATATGTTAATATGTTAATATGTTAATATGTTAATATGTTAATATGTTAATATGTTAATATGTTAATATGTTAATATGTTAATATGTTAATATGTTAATATGTTAATATGTTAATATGTTAATATGTTAATATGTTAATATGTTAATATGTTAATATGTTAATATGTTAATATGTTAATATGTTAATATGTTAATATGTTAATATGTTAATATGTTAATATGTTAATATGTTAATATGTTAATATGTTAATATGTTAATATGTTAATATGTTAATATGTTAATATGTTAATATGTTAATATGTTAATATGTTAATATGTTAATATGTTAATATGTTAATATGTTAATATGTTAATATGTTAATATGTTAATATGTTAATGTGTTAATATGTTAATATGTTATATGTTAATGTGTTAATGTGTTAATGTGTTAATGTGTTAATGTGTTAATGTGTTAATATGTTAATATGTTAATATGTAATATGTTAATATGTTAATATGTTAATATGTTAATATGTTAATATGTTAATATGTAATATGTTAATATGTTAATATGTTAATATGTTAATATGTTAATATGTTAATATGTTAATATGTTAATATGTTAATATGTTAATATGTTAATATGTTAATATGTTAATATGTTAATATGTTAATATGTTATATATGTTAATATGTTAATATGTTAATATGTTAATATGTTAATATGTTAATATGTTAATATGTTAATATGTTAATATGTTAATATGTTAATATGTTAATATGTTAATATGTTAATATGTTAATATGTTAATATGTTAATATGTTAATATGTTAATATGTTTAATATGTTAATATGTTAATATGTTAATATGTTAATATGTTAATATGTTAATATGTTAATATGTTAATATGTTAATATGTTAATATGTTAATATGTTAATATGTTAATATGTTAATATGTTAATATGTTAATATGTTAATATGTTAATATGTTAATATGTTAATATGTTAATATGTTAATATGTTAATATGTTAATATGTTAATATGTTAATGTTAATATGTTAAATATGTTAATATGTTAATATGTTAATATGTTAATATGTTAATATGTTAATATGTTAATATGTTAATATGTTAATATGTTAATATGTTATATGTTAATATGTTAATATGTTAATGTTAATATGTTAATATGTTAATATGTTAATATGTTAATATGTTAATATGTTAATATGTTAATATGTTAATATGTTAATATGTTAATATGTTAATATGTTAATATGTTAATATGTTAATATGTTAATATGTTAATATGTTAATATGTTAATATGTTAATATGTTAATATGTTAATATGTTAATATGTTAATATGTTAATATGTTAATATGTTAATATGTTAATATGTTAATATGTTAATATGTTAATATGTAAAAATGTTAATATGTTAATATGTTAATATGTTAATATGTTAATATGTTAATATGTTAATATGTTAATATGTTAATATGTTAATATGTTAATATGTTAATATGGTAATATGTTAATATGTTAATATGTTAATATGTTAATATGTTAATATGTTAATATGTTAATATGTTAATATGTTAATATGTTAATATGTTAATATGTTAATATGTTAATATGTTAATATGTTAATATGTTAATATGTTAATATGTTAATATGTTAATATGTTAATATGCTAATATGTTAATATGCTAATATGTTAATATGCTAATATGCTAATATGCTAATATGCTAATATGCTAATATGCTAATATGCTAATATGCTAATATGCTAATATGCTAATATGCTAATATGCTATATGCTAATATGCTAATATGCTATATGCTAATATGCTAATATGCTAATATGCTAATATGCTAATATGCTAATATGCTAATATGCTAATATGCTAATATGCTAATATGCTAATATGCTAATATGCTAATATGCTATATGCTAATATGCTAATATGCTAATATGCTAATATGCTAATATGCTAATATGCTAATATGCTAATATGCTAATATGCTAATATGCTAATATGCTAATATGCTAATATGCTAATATGCTAATATGCTAATATGCTAATATGCTAATATGCTAATATGCTATATGCTATATGCTAATATGCTAAATAGCTAATATGCTATATGCTAATATGCTAATATGCTAATATGCTAATATGCTAATATGCTAATATGCTAATATGCTAATATGCTAATATGCTAATATGCTAATATGCTAATATGCTAATATGCTAATATGCTAATATGCTAATATGCTAATATGCTAATATGCTAATATGCTATATGCTAATATGCTAATATGCTAATATGCTAATATGCTAATATGCTAATATGCTAATATGCTAATATGCTAATATGCTAATATGCTAATATGCTAATATGCTAATATGCTAATATGCTAATATGCTAATATGCTAATATGCTAATATGCTAATATGCTAATATGCTAATATGCTAATATGCTAATATGCTAATATGCTAATATGCTAATATGCTAATATGCTAATATGCTAATATGCTAATATGCTAATATGTTAATATGCTAATATGTTAATATGTTAATATGTTAATATGTTAATATGTTAATATGTTAATATGTTAATATGTTAATATGTTAATATGTTAATATGTTAATATGTTAATATGTTAATATGTTAATATGTTAATATGTTAATATGTTAATATGTTAATATGTTAATATGTTAATATGTTAATATGTTAATATGTTAATATGTTAATATGTTAATATGTTAATATGTTAATATGTTAATATGTTAATATGTTAATATGTTAATATGTTAATATGTTAATATGTTAATATGTTAATAGGTTAATATGTTAATATGTTAATATGTTAATATGTTAATATGTTATATGTTAATATGTTAATATGTTAATATGTTAATATGTTAATATGTTAATATGTTAATATGTTAATATGTTAATATGTTAATATGTTAATATGTTAATATGTTAATATGTTAATATGTAATATGTAATATGTAATATGTAATATGTAATATGTAATATGTAATATGTAATATGTAATATGTAATATGTAATATGTAATATGTAATATGTAATATGTAATATGTAATATGTAATATGTAATATGTAATATGTAATATGTAATATGTAATATGTTAATATGTTAATATGTTAATATGTTAATATGTTAATATGTTAATATGTTAATATGTTAATATGTTAATATGTTAATATGTTAATATGTTAATATGTTAATATGTTAATATGTTAATATGTTAATATGTTAATATGTTAATATGTTAATATGTTAATATGTTAATATGTTAATATGTTAATATGTTAATATGTTAATATGTTAATATGTTAATATGTTAATATGTTAATATGTTAATATGTTAATATGTTAATATGTTAATATGTTAATATGTTAATATGTTAATATGTTAATATGTTAATATGTTAATATGTTAATATGTTAATATGTTAATATGTTAATATGTTAATATGTTAATATGTTAATATGTTAATATGTTAATATGTAATATGTTAATATGTTAATATGTTAATATGTTAATATGTTAATATGTTAATATGTTAATATGTTAATATGTTAAATGTTATATGTTAATATGTTAATATGTTAATGTGTTAATATGTTAATATGTTAATATGTTAATATGTTAATATGTTAATGTGTTAATATGTTAATATGTTAATATGTTAATATGTTAATATGTTAATATGTTAATATGTTAATATGTTAATATGTTAATATGTTAATATGTTAATATGTTAATATGTTAATATGTTAATATGTTAATATGTTAATATGTTAATATGTTAATATGTTAATATGTTAATATGTTAATATGTTAATAAGTTAATATGTTAATATGTTAATATGTTAATATGTTAATATGTTAATATGTTAATATGTTAATATGTTAATATGTTAATATGTTAATATGTTAATATGTTAATATGTTAATATGTTAATATGTTAATATGTTAATATGTTAATATGTTAATATGTTAATATGTTAATATGTTAATATGTTAATATGTTAATATGTTAATATGTTAATATGTTAATATGTTAATATGTTAATATGTTAATATGTTAATATGTTAATATGTTAATATGTTATATGTAATATGTTAATATGTTAATATGTTAATATGTTAATATGTTAATATGTTAATATGTTAATATGTTAATATGTTAATATGTTAATATGTATATGTTAATATGTTAATATGTTAATATGTTAATATGTTAATATGTTAATATGTTAATATGTTTAATATGTTAATATGTTAATATGTTAATATGTTAATATGTTAATATGTTAATATGTTAATATGTTAATATGTTAATATGTTAATATGTTAATATGTTAATATGTTAATATGTTAATATGTTAATATGTTATATGTTAATATGTTAATATGTTTAATATGTTAATATGTTAATATGTTAATATGTTAATATGTTAATATGTTAATATGTTAATATGTTAATATGTTAATATGTTAATATGTTAATATGTTAATATGTTATATGTTAATTGTTAATATGTTAATATGTTAATATGTTAATATGTTAATATGTTAATATGTTAATATGTTAATATGTTAATATGTTAATATGTTATATGTTAATATGTTAATATGTAATAGGTTAATATGTTAATATGTTAATATGTTAATATGTTAATATGTTAATATGTTAATATGTTAATATGTTAATATGTTAATATGTTAATATGTTAATATGTTAATATGTTAATATGTTAATATGTTAATATGTTAATATGTTAATATGTTAATATGTTAATATGTTAATATGTTAATATGTTAATATGTTAATATGTTAATATGTTAATATGTTAATATGTTAATATGTTAATAGTTAATGTAATGTTAATATGTTAATATGTTAATATGTTAATATGTTATGTTATGTATATGTTAATATGTTAATATGTTAATATGTTAATATGTTAATATGTTAATATGTTAATATGTTAATATGTTAATATGTTAATATGTTAATATGTTAATATGTTAATATGTTAATATGTTAATATGTTAATATGTTAATATGTTAATATGTTATATGTTAATATGTTAATATGTTAATATGTTAATATGTAATATGTTAATATGTTAATATGTTTAATATGTTAATATGTTATATGTTAATATGTTAATATGTTAATATGTTAATATGTTAATATGTTAATATGTTAATATGTTAATATGTTAATATGTTAATATGTTAATATGTTAATATGTTAATATGTTAATATGTTAATATGTTAATATGTTAATATGTTAATATGTTAATATGTTAATATGTTAATATGTTAATATGTTAATATGTTAATATGTTAATATGTTAATATGTTAATATGTTATATGTTAATATGTTAATATGTTAATATGTTAATATGTTAATATGTTAATATGTTAATATGTTAATATGTTAATATGTTAATATGTTAATATGTTAATATGTTAATATGTTAATATGTTAATATGTTAATATGTTAATATGTTAATATGTTAATATGTTAATATTTAATATGTTAATATGTTAATATGTTAATATGTTAATATGTTAATATGTTAATATGTTAATATGTTAATATGTTAATATGTTAATATGTTAATATGTTAATATGTTAATATGTTAATATGTTAATATGTTAATATGTTAATATGTTAATATGTTAATATGTTAATATGTTAATATGTTAATATGTTAATATGTTAATATGTTAATATGTTAATATGTTAATATGTTAATATGTTAATATGTTAATATGTTAATATGTTAATATGTTAATATGTTAATATGTTAATATGTTAATATGTTAATATGTTAATATGTTAATATGTTAATATGTTAATATGTTAATATGTTAATATGTTAATATGTTAATAGTTAATATGTTAATATGTTAATATGTTAATATGTTAATATGTTAATATGTTAATATGTTTAATATGTTAATATGTTAATATGTTAATATGTTAATATGTTAATATGTTAATATGTTAATATGTTAATATGTTAATATGTTAATATGTTAATATGTTAATATGTTAATATGTTAATATGTTAATATGTTAATATGTTAATATGTTAATATGTTAATATGTTAATATGTTAATATGTTAATATGTTAATATGTTAATATGTTAATATGTTAATATGTTAATATGTTAATATGTTAATATGTTAATATGTTAATATGTTAATATGTTAATATGTTAATATGTTAATATGTTAATATGTTAATATGTTAATATGTTAATATGTTAATATGTTAATATGTTAATATGTTAATATGTTAATATGTTAATATGTTAATATGTTTATGTTAATATGTTAATATGTTAATATGTTAATATGTTAATATGTTAATATGTTAATATGTTAATATGTTAATATGTTAATATGTTAATATGTTAATATGTTAATATGTTAATATGTTAATATGTTAATATGTTAATATGTTAATATGTTAATATGTTAATATGTTAATATGTTAATATGTTAATATGTTAATATGTTAATATGTTAATATGTTAATATGTTAATATGTTAATATGTTAATATGTTAATATGTTAATATGTTAATATGTTAATATGTTAATATGTTAATATGTTAATATGTTAATATGTTAATATGTTAATATGTTAATATGTTAATATGTTAATATGTTAATATGTTAATATGTTAATATGTTAATATGTTAATATGTTAATATGTTAATATGTTAATATGTTAATATGTTAATATGTTAATATGTTAATATGTTAATATGTTAATATGTTAATATGTTAATATGTTAATATGTTAATATGTTAATATGTTAATATGTTAATATGTTAATATGTTAATATGTTAATATGTTAATATGTTAATATGTTAATATGTTAATATGTTAATATGTTAATATGTTAATATGTTAATATGTTAATATGTTAATATGTTAATATGTTAATATGTTAATATGTTAATATGTTAATATGTTAATATGTTAATATGTTAATATGTTAATATGTTAATATGTTAATATGTTAATATGTTAATATGTTAATATGTTAATATGTTAATATGTTAATATGTTAATATGTTAATATGTTAATATGTTAATATGTTAATATGTTAATATGTTAATATGTTAATATGTTAATATGTTAATATGTTAATATGTTAATATGTTAATATGTTAATATGTTAATATGTTAATATGTTAATATGTTAATATGTTAATATGTTAATATGTTAATATGTTAATATGTTAATATGTTAATATGTTAATATGTTAATATGTTAATATGTTAATATGTTAATATGTTAATATGTTAATATGTTAATATGTTAATATGTTAATATGTTAATATGTTAATATGTTAATATGTTAATATGTTAATATGTTAATATGTTAATATGTTAATATGTTAATATGTTAATATGTTAATATGTTAATATGTTAATATGTTAATATGTTAATATGTTAATATGTTAATATGTTAATATGTTAATATGTTAATATGTTAATATGTTAATATGTTAATATGTTAATATGTTAATATGTTAATATGTTAATATGTTAATATGTTAATATGTTAATATGTTAATATGTTAATATGTTAATATGTTAATATGTTAATATGTTAATATGTTAATATGTTAATATGTTAATATGTTAATATGTTAATATGTTAATATGTTAATATGTTAATATGTTAATATGTTAATATGTTAATATGTTAATATGTTAATATGTTAATATGTTAATATGTTAATATGTTAATATGTTAATATGTTAATATGTTAATATGTTAATATGTTAATATGTTAATATGTTAATATGTTAATATGTTAATATGTTAATATGTTAATATGTTAATATGTTAATATGTTAATATGTTAATATGTTAATATGTTAATATGTTAATATGTTAATATGTTAATATGTTAATATGTTAATATGTTAATATGTTAATATGTTAATATGTTAATATGTTAATATGTTAATATGTTAATATGTTAATATGTTAATATGTTAATATGTTAATATGTTAATATGTTAATATGTTAATATGTTAATATGTTAATATGTTAATATGTTAATATGTTAATATGTTAATATGTTAATATGTTAATATGTTAATATGTTAATATGTTAATATGTTAATATGTTAATATGTTAATATGTTAATATGTTAATATGTTAATATGTTAATATGTTAATATGTTAATATGTTAATATGTTAATATGTTAATATGTTAATATGTTAATATGTTAATATGTTAATATGTTAATATGTTAATATGTTAATATGTTAATATGTTAATATGTTAATATGTTAATATGTTAATATGTTAATATGTTAATATGTTAATATGTTAATATGTTAATATGTTAATATGTTAATATGTTAATATGTTAATATGTTAATATGTTAATATGTTAATATGTTAATATGTTAATATGTTAATATGTTAATATGTTAATATGTTAATATGTTAATATGTTAATATGTTAATATGTTAATATGTTAATATGTTAATATGTTAATATGTTAATATGTTAATATGTTAATATGTTAATATGTTAATATGTTAATATGTTAATATGTTAATATGTTAATATGTTAATATGTTAATATGTTAATATGTTAATATGTTAATATGTTAATATGTTAATATGTTAATATGTTAATATGTTAATATGTTAATATGTTAATATGTTAATATGTTAATATGTTAATATGTTAATATGTTAATATGTTAATATGTTAATATGTTAATATGTTAATATGTTAATATGTTAATATGTTAATATGTTAATATGTTAATATGTTAATATGTTAATATGTTAATATGTTAATATGTTAATATGTTAATATGTTAATATGTTAATATGTTAATATGTTAATATGTTAATATGTTAATATGTTAATATGTTAATATGTTAATATGTTAATATGTTAATATGTTAATATGTTAATATGTTAATATGTTAATATGTTAATATGTTAATATGTTAATATGTTAATATGTTAATATGTTAATATGTTAATATGTTAATATGTTAATATGTTAATATGTTAATATGTTAATATGTTAATATGTTAATATGTTAATATGTTAATATGTTAATATGTTAATATGTTAATATGTTAATATGTTAATATGTTAATATGTTAATATGTTAATATGTTAATATGTTAATATGTTAATATGTTAATATGTTAATATGTTAATATGTTAATATGTTAATATGTTAATATGTTAATATGTTAATATGTTAATATGTTAATATGTTAATATGTTAATATGTTAATATGTTAATATGTTAATATGTTAATATGTTAATATGTTAATATGTTAATATGTTAATATGTTAATATGTTAATATGTTAATATGTTAATATGTTAATATGTTAATATGTTAATATGTTAATATGTTAATATGTTAATATGTTAATATGTTAATATGTTAATATGTTAATATGTTAATATGTTAATATGTTAATATGTTAATATGTTAATATGTTAATATGTTAATATGTTAATATGTTAATATGTTAATATGTTAATATGTTAATATGTTAATATGTTAATATGTTAATATGTTAATATGTTAATATGTTAATATGTTAATATGTTAATATGTTAATATGTTAATATGTTAATATGTTAATATGTTAATATGTTAATATGTTAATATGTTAATATGTTAATATGTTAATATGTTAATATGTTAATATGTTAATATGTTAATATGTTAATATGTTAATATGTTAATATGTTAATATGTTAATATGTTAATATGTTAATATGTTAATATGTTAATATGTTAATATGTTAATATGTTAATATGTTAATATGTTAATATGTTAATATGTTAATATGTTAATATGTTAATATGTTAATATGTTAATATGTTAATATGTTAATATGTTAATATGTTAATATGTTAATATGTTAATATGTTAATATGTTAATATGTTAATATG
This sequence comes from Nebria brevicollis, assembly GCA_944738965.1. Lineage (NCBI taxonomy): Eukaryota > Metazoa > Arthropoda > Insecta > Coleoptera > Carabidae > Nebria > Nebria brevicollis. The sequence continues at coordinate 21,519 of CALYJB010000284.1, forward strand.
TTAATATGTTAATATGTTAATATGTTAATATGTTAATATGTTAATATGTTAATATGTTAATATGTTAATATGTTAATATGTTAATATGTTAATATGTTAATATGTTAATATGTTAATATGTTAATATGTTAATATGTTAATATGTTAATATGTTAATATGTTAATATGTTAATATGTTAATATGTTAATATGTTAATATGTTAATATGTTAATATGTTAATATGTTAATATGTTAATATGTTAATATGTTAATATGTTAATATGTTAATATGTTAATATGTTAATATGTTAATATGTTAATATGTTAATATGTTAATATGTTAATATGTTAATATGTTAATATGTTAATATGTTAATATGTTAATATGTTAATATGTTAATATGTTAATATGTTAATATGTTAATATGTTAATATGTTAATATGTTAATATGTTAATATGTTAATATGTTAATATGTTAATATGTTAATATGTTAATATGTTAATATGTTAATATGTTAATATGTTAATATGTTAATATGTTAATATGTTAATATGTTAATATGTTAATATGTTAATATGTTAATATGTTAATATGTTAATATGTTAATATGTTAATATGTTAATATGTTAATATGTTAATATGTTAATATGTTAATATGTTAATATGTTAATATGTTAATATGTTAATATGTTAATATGTTAATATGTTAATATGTTAATATGTTAATATGTTAATATGTTAATATGTTAATATGTTAATATGTTAATATGTTAATATGTTAATATGTTAATATGTTAATATGTTAATATGTTAATATGTTAATATGTTAATATGTTAATATGTTAATATGTTAATATGTTAATATGTTAATATGTTAATATGTTAATATGTTAATATGTTAATATGTTAATATGTTAATATGTTAATATGTTAATATGTTAATATGTTAATATGTTAATATGTTAATATGTTAATATGTTAATATGTTAATATGTTAATATGTTAATATGTTAATATGTTAATATGTTAATATGTTAATATGTTAATATGTTAATATGTTAATATGTTAATATGTTAATATGTTAATATGTTAATATGTTAATATGTTAATATGTTAATATGTTAATATGTTAATATGTTAATATGTTAATATGTTAATATGTTAATATGTTAATATGTTAATATGTTAATATGTTAATATGTTAATATGTTAATATGTTAATATGTTAATATGTTAATATGTTAATATGTTAATATGTTAATATGTTAATATGTTAATATGTTAATATGTTAATATGTTAATATGTTAATATGTTAATATGTTAATATGTTAATATGTTAATATGTTAATATGTTAATATGTTAATATGTTAATATGTTAATATGTTAATATGTTAATATGTTAATATGTTAATATGTTAATATGTTAATATGTTAATATGTTAATATGTTAATATGTTAATATGTTAATATGTTAATATGTTAATATGTTAATATGTTAATATGTTAATATGTTAATATGTTAATATGTTAATATGTTAATATGTTAATATGTTAATATGTTAATATGTTAATATGTTAATATGTTAATATGTTAATATGTTAATATGTTAATATGTTAATATGTTAATATGTTAATATGTTAATATGTTAATATGTTAATATGTTAATATGTTAATATGTTAATATGTTAATATGTTAATATGTTAATATGTTAATATGTTAATATGTTAATATGTTAATATGTTAATATGTTAATATGTTAATATGTTAATATGTTAATATGTTAATATGTTAATATGTTAATATGTTAATATGTTAATATGTTAATATGTTAATATGTTAATATGTTAATATGTTAATATGTTAATATGTTAATATGTTAATATGTTAATATGTTAATATGTTAATATGTTAATATGTTAATATGTTAATATGTTAATATGTTAATATGTTAATATGTTAATATGTTAATATGTTAATATGTTAATATGTTAATATGTTAATATGTTAATATGTTAATATGTTAATATGTTAATATGTTAATATGTTAATATGTTAATATGTTAATATGTTAATATGTTAATATGTTAATATGTTAATATGTTAATATGTTAATATGTTAATATGTTAATATGTTAATATGTTAATATGTTAATATGTTAATATGTTAATATGTTAATATGTTAATATGTTAATATGTTAATATGTTAATATGTTAATATGTTAATATGTTAATATGTTAATATGTTAATATGTTAATATGTTAATATGTTAATATGTTAATATGTTAATATGTTAATATGTTAATATGTTAATATGTTAATATGTTAATATGTTAATATGTTAATATGTTAATATGTTAATATGTTAATATGTTAATATGTTAATATGTTAATATGTTAATATGTTAATATGTTAATATGTTAATATGTTAATATGTTAATATGTTAATATGTTAATATGTTAATATGTTAATATGTTAATATGTTAATATGTTAATATGTTAATATGTTAATATGTTAATATGTTAATATGTTAATATGTTAATATGTTAATATGTTAATATGTTAATATGTTAATATGTTAATATGTTAATATGTTAATATGTTAATATGTTAATATGTTAATATGTTAATATGTTAATATGTTAATATGTTAATATGTTAATATGTTAATATGTTAATATGTTAATATGTTAATATGTTAATATGTTAATATGTTAATATGTTAATATGTTAATATGTTAATATGTTAATATGTTAATATGTTAATATGTTAATATGTTAATATGTTAATATGTTAATATGTTAATATGTTAATATGTTAATATGTTAATATGTTAATATGTTAATATGTTAATATGTTAATATGTTAATATGTTAATATGTTAATATGTTAATATGTTAATATGTTAATATGTTAATATGTTAATATGTTAATATGTTAATATGTTAATATGTTAATATGTTAATATGTTAATATGTTAATATGTTAATATGTTAATATGTTAATATGTTAATATGTTAATATGTTAATATGTTAATATGTTAATATGTTAATATGTTAATATGTTAATATGTTAATATGTTAATATGTTAATATGTTAATATGTTAATATGTTAATATGTTAATATGTTAATATGTTAATATGTTAATATGTTAATATGTTAATATGTTAATATGTTAATATGTTAATATGTTAATATGTTAATATGTTAATATGTTAATATGTTAATATGTTAATATGTTAATATGTTAATATGTTAATATGTTAATATGTTAATATGTTAATATGTTAATATGTTAATATGTTAATATGTTAATATGTTAATATGTTAATATGTTAATATGTTAATATGTTAATATGTTAATATGTTAATATGTTAATATGTTAATATGTTAATATGTTAATATGTTAATATGTTAATATGTTAATATGTTAATATGTTAATATGTTAATATGTTAATATGTTAATATGTTAATATGTTAATATGTTAATATGTTAATATGTTAATATGTTAATATGTTAATATGTTAATATGTTAATATGTTAATATGTTAATATGTTAATATGTTAATATGTTAATATGTTAATATGTTAATATGTTAATATGTTAATATGTTAATATGTTAATATGTTAATATGTTAATATGTTAATATGTTAATATGTTAATATGTTAATATGTTAATATGTTAATATGTTAATATGTTAATATGTTAATATGTTAATATGTTAATATGTTAATATGTTAATATGTTAATATGTTAATATGTTAATATGTTAATATGTTAATATGTTAATATGTTAATATGTTAATATGTTAATATGTTAATATGTTAATATGTTAATATGTTAATATGTTAATATGTTAATATGTTAATATGTTAATATGTTAATATGTTAATATGTTAATATGTTAATATGTTAATATGTTAATATGTTAATATGTTAATATGTTAATATGTTAATATGTTAATATGTTAATATGTTAATATGTTAATATGTTAATATGTTAATATGTTAATATGTTAATATGTTAATATGTTAATATGTTAATATGTTAATATGTTAATATGTTAATATGTTAATATGTTAATATGTTAATATGTTAATATGTTAATATGTTAATATGTTAATATGTTAATATGTTAATACGTTAATATGTTAATATGTTAATATGTTAATATGTTAATATGTTAATATGTTAATATGTTAATATGTTAATATGTTAATATGTTAATATGTTAATATGTTAATATGTTAATATGTTAATATGTTAATATGTTAATATGTTAATATGTTAATATGTTAATATGTTAATATGTTAATATGTTAATATGTTAATATGTTAATATGTTAATATGTTAATATGTTAATATGTTAATATGTTAATATGTTAATATGTTAATATGTTAATATGTTAATATGTTAATATGTTAATATGTTAATATGTTAATATGTTAATATGTTAATATGTTAATATGTTAATATGTTAATATGTTAATATGTTAATATGTTAATATGTTAATATGTTAATATGTTAATATGTTAATATGTTAATATGTTAATATGTTAATATGTTAATATGTTAATATGTTAATATGTTAATATGTTAATATGTTAATATGTTAATATGTTAATATGTTAATATGTTAATATGTTAATATGTTAATATGTTAATATGTTAATATGTTAATATGTTAATATGTTAATATGTTAATATGTTAATATGTTAATATGTTAATATGTTAATATGTTAATATGTTAATATGTTAATATGTTAATATGTTAATATGTTAATATGTTAATATGTTAATATGTTAATATGTTAATATGTTAATATGTTAATATGTTAATATGTTAATATGTTAATATGTTAATATGTTAATATGTTAATATGTTAATATGTTAATATGTTAATATGTTAATATGTTAATATGTTAATATGTTAATATGTTAATATGTTAATATGTTAATATGTTAATATGTTAATATGTTAATATGTTAATATGTTAATATGTCAATATGTTAATATGTTAATATGTTAACATATGTTAATATGTTAATATGTTAATATGTTAATATGTTAATATGTTAATATGTTAATATGTTAATATGTTAATATGTTAATATGTTAATATGTTAATATGTTAATATGTTAATATGTTAATATGTTAATATGTTAATATGTTAATATGTTAATATGTTAATATGTTAATATGTTAATATGTTAATATGTTAATATGTTAATATGTTAATATGTTAATATGTTAATATGTTAATATGTTAATATGTTAATATGTTAATATGTTAATATGTTAATATGTTAATATGTTAATATGTTAATATGTTAATATGTTAATATGTTAATATGTTAATATGTTAATATGTTAATATGTTAATATGTTAATATGTTAATATGTTAATATGTTAATATGTTAATATGTTAATATGTTAATATGTTAATATGTTAATATGTTAATATGTTAATATGTTAATATGTTAATATGTTAATATGTTAATATGTTAATATGTTAATATGTTAATATGTTAATATGTTAATATGTTAATATGTTAATATGTTAATATGTTAATATGTTAATATGTTAATATGTTAATATGTTAATATGTTAATATGTTAATATGTTAATATGTTAATATGTTAATATGTTAATATGTTAATATGTTAATATGTTAATATGTTAATATGTTAATATGTTAATATGTTAATATGTTAATATGTTAATATGTTAATATGTTAATATGTTAATATGTTAATATGTTAATATGTTAATATGTTAATATGTTAATATGTTAATATGTTAATATGTTAATATGTTAATATGTTAATATGTTAATATGTTAATATGTTAATATGTTAATATGTTAATATGTTAATATGTTAATATGTTAATATGTTAATATGTTAATATGTTAATATGTTAATATGTTAATATGTTAATATGTTAATATGTTAATATGTTAATATGTTAATATGTTAATATGTTAATATGTTAATATGTTAATATGTTAATATGTTAATATGTTAATATGTTAATATGTTAATATGTTAATATGTTAATATGTTAATATGTTAATATGTTAATATGTTAATATGTTAATATGTTAATATGTTAATATGTTAATATGTTAATATGTTAATATGTTAATATGTTAATATGTTAATATGTTAATATGTTAATATGTTAATATGTTAATATGTTAATATGTTAATATGTTAATATGTTAATATGTTAATATGTTAATATGTTAATATGTTAATATGTTAATATGTTAATATGTTAATATGTTAATATGTTAATATGTTAATATGTTAATATGTTAATATGTTAATATGTTAATATGTTAATATGTTAATATGTTAATATGTTAATATGTTAATATGTTAATATGTTAATATGTTAATATGTTAATATGTTAATATGTTAATATGTTAATATGTTAATATGTTAATATGTTAATATGTTAATATGTTAATATGTTAATATGTTAATATGTTAATATGTTAATATGTTAATATGTTAATATGTTAATATGTTAATATGTTAATATGTTAATATGTTAATATGTTAATATGTTAATATGTTAATATGTTAATATGTTAATATGTTAATATGTTAATATGTTAATATGTTAATATGTTAATATGTTAATATGTTAATATGTTAATATGTTAATATGTTAATATGTTAATATGTTAATATGTTAATATGTTAATATGTTAATATGTTAATATGTTAATATGTTAATATGTTAATATGTTAATATGTTAATATGTTAATATGTTAATATGTTAATATGTTAATATGTTAATATGTTAATATGTTAATATGTTAATATGTTAATATGTTAATATGTTAATATGTTAATATGTTAATATGTTAATATGTTAATATGTTAATATGTTAATATGTTAATATGTTAATATGTTAATATGTTAATATGTTAATATGTTAATATGTTAATATGTTAATATGTTAATATGTTAATATGTTAATATGTTAATATGTTAATATGTTAATATGTTAATATGTTAATATGTTAATATGTTAATATGTTAATATGTTAATATGTTAATATGTTAATATGTTAATATGTTAATATGTTAATATGTTAATATGTTAATATGTTAATATGTTAATATGTTAATATGTTAATATGTTAATATGTTAATATGTTAATATGTTAATATGTTAATATGTTAATATGTTAATATGTTAATATGTTAATATGTTAATATGTTAATATGTTAATATGTTAATATGTTAATATGTTAATATGTTAATATGTTAATATGTTAATATGTTAATATGTTAATATGTTAATATGTTAATATGTTAATATGTTAATATGTTAATATGTTAATATGTTAATATGTTAATATGTTAATATGTTAATATGTTAATATGTTAATATGTTAATATGTTAATATGTTAATATGTTAATATGTTAATATGTTAATATGTTAATATGTTAATATGTTAATATGTTAATATGTTAATATGTTAATATGTTAATATGTTAATATGTTAATATGTTAATATGTTAATATGTTAATATGTTAATATGTTAATATGTTAATATGTTAATATGTTAATATGTTAATATGTTAATATGTTAATATGTTAATATGTTAATATGTTAATATGTTAATATGTTAATATGTTAATATGTTAATATGTTAATATGTTAATATGTTAATATGTTAATATGTTAATATGTTAATATGTTAATATGTTAATATGTTAATATGTTAATATGTTAATATGTTAATATGTTAATATGTTAATATGTTAATATGTTAATATGTTAATATGTTAATATGTTAATATGTTAATATGTTAATATGTCAATATGTTAATATGTTAATATGTTAATATGTTAATATGTTAATATGTTAATATGTTAATATGTTAATATGTTAATATGTTAATATGTTAATATGTTAATATGTTAATATGTTAATATGTTAATATGTTAATATGTTAATATGTCAATATGTTAATATGTCAATATGTCAATATGTCAATATGTCAATATGTCAATATGTCAATATGTCAATATGTCAATATGTCAATATGTCAATATGTCAATATGTCAATATGTCAATATGTCAATATGTCAATATGTCAATATGTCAATATGTCAATATGTCAATATGTCAATATGTTAATATGTTAATATGTCAATATGTTAATATGTTAATATGTTAATATGTTAATATGTTAATATGTTAATATGTTAATATGTTAATATGTTAATATGTTAATATGTTAATATGTTAATATGTTAATATGTTAATATGTTAATATGTTAATATGTTAATATGTTAATATGTTAATATGTTAATATGTTAATATGTTAATATGTTAATATGTTAATATGTTAATATGTTAATATGTTAATATGTTAATATGTTAATATGTTAATATGTTAATATGTTAATATGTTAATATGTTAATATGTTAATATGTTAATATGTTAATATGTTAATATGTTAATATGTTAATATGTTAATATGTTAATATGTTAATATGTTAATATGTTAATATGTTAATATGTTAATATGTTAATATGTTAATATGTTAATATGTTAATATGTTAATATGTTAATATGTTAATATGTTAATATGTTAATATGTTAATATGTTAATATGTTAATATGTTAATATGTTAATATGTTAATATGTTAATATGTTAATATGTTAATATGTTAATATGTTAATATGTTAATATGTTAATATGTTAATATGTTAATATGTTAATATGTTAATATGTTAATATGTTAATATGTTAATATGTTAATATGTTAATATGTTAATATGTTAATATGTTAATATGTTAATATGTTAATATGTTAATATGTTAATATGTTAATATGTTAATATGTTAATATGTTAATATGTTAATATGTTAATATGTTAATATGTTAATATGTTAATATGTTAATATGTTAATATGTTAATATGTTAATATGTTAATATGTTAATATGTTAATATGTTAATATGTTAATATGTTAATATGTTAATATGTTAATATGTTAATATGTTAATATGTTAATATGTTAATATGTTAATATGTTAATATGTTAATATGTTAATATGTTAATATGTTAATATGTTAATATGTTAATATGTTAATATGTTAATATGTTAATATGTTAATATGTTAATATGTTAATATGTTAATATGTTAATATGTTAATATGTTAATATGTTAATATGTTAATATGTTAATATGTTAATATGTTAATATGTTAATATGTTAATATGTTAATATGTTAATATGTTAATATGTTAATATGTTAATATGTTAATATGTTAATATGTTAATATGTTAATATGTTAATATGTTAATATGTTAATATGTTAATATGTTAATATGTTAATATGTTAATATGTTAATATGTTAATATGTTAATATGTTAATATGTTAATATGTTAATATGTTAATATGTTAATATGTTAATATGTTAATATGTTAATATGTTAATATGTTAATATGTTAATATGTTAATATGTTAATATGTTAATATGTTAATATGTTAATATGTTAATATGTTAATATGTTAATATGTTAATATGTTAATATGTTAATATGTTAATATGTTAATATGTTAATATGTTAATATGTTAATATGTTAATATGTTAATATGTTAATATGTTAATATGTTAATATGTTAATATGTTAATATGTTAATATGTTAATATGTTAATATGTTAATATGTTAATATGTTAATATGTTAATATGTTAATATGTTAATATGTTAATATGTTAATATGTTAATATGTTAATATGTTAATATGTTAATATGTTAATATGTTAATATGTTAATATGTTAATATGTTAATATGTTAATATGTTAATATGTTAATATGTTAATATGTTAATATGTTAATATGTTAATATGTTAATATGTTAATATGTTAATATGTTAATATGTTAATATGTTAATATGTTAATATGTTAATATGTTAATATGTTAATATGTTAATATGTTAATATGTTAATATGTTAATATGTTAATATGTTAATATGTTAATATGTTAATATGTTAATATGTTAATATGTTAATATGTTAATATGTTAATATGTTAATATGTTAATATGTTAATATGTTAATATGTTAATATGTTAATATGTTAATATGTTAATATGTTAATATGTTAATATGTTAATATGTTAATATGTTAGTTATGTTAATATGTTAATATGTTAATATGTTAATATGTTAATATGTTAATATGTTAATATGTTAATATGTTAATATGTTAATATGTTAATATGTTAATATGTTAATATGTTAATATGTTAATATGTTAATATGTTAATATGTTAATATGTTAATATGTTAATATGTTAATATTAACATATGTTAATATGTTAATATGTTAATATGTTAATATGTTAATATGTTAATATGTTAATATGTTAATATGTTAATATGTTAATATGTTAATATGTTAATATGTTAATATGTTAATATGTTAATATGTTAATATGTTAATATGTTAATATGTTAATATGTTAATATGTTAATATGTTAATATGTTAATATGTTAATATGTTAATATGTTAATATGTTAATATGTTAATATGTTAATATGTTAATATGTTATATGTTAATATGTTAATATGTTAATATGTTAATATGTTAATATGTTAATATGTTAATATGTTAATATGTTAATATGTTAATATGTTAATATGTTAATATGTTAATATGTTAATATGTTAATATGTTAATATGTTAATATGTTAATATGTTAATATGTTAATATGTTAATATGTTAATATGTTAATATGTTAATATGTTAATATGTTAATATGTTAATATGTTAATATGTTAATATGTTAATATGTTAATATGTTAATATGTTAATATGTTAATATGTTAATATGTTAATATGTTAATATGTTAATATGTTAATATGTTAATATGTTAATATGTTAATATGTTAATATGTTAATATGTTAATATGTTAATATGTTAATATGTTAATATGTTAATATGTTAATATGTTAATATGTTAATATGTTAATATGTTAATATGTTAATATGTTAATATGTTAATATGTTAATATGTTAATATGTTAATATGTTAATATGTTAATATGTTAATATGTTAATATGTTAATATGTTAATATGTTAATATGTTAATATGTTAATATGTTAATATGTTAATATGTTAATATGTTAATATGTTAATATGTTAATATGTTAATATGTTAATATGTTAATATGTTAATATGTTAATATGTTAATATGTTAATATGTTAATATGTTAATATGTTAATATGTTAATATGTTAATATGTTAATATGTTAATATGTAATATGTTAATATGTTAATATGTTAATATGTTAATATGTTAATATGTTAATATGTTAATATGTTAATATGTTAATATGTTAATATGTTAATATGTTAATATGTTAATATGTTAATATGTTAATATGTTAATATGTTAATATGTTAATATGTTAATATGTTAATATGTTAATATGTTAATATGTTAATATGTTAATATGTTAATATGTTAATATGTTAATATGTTAATATGTTAATATGTTAATATGTTAATATGTTAATATGTTAATATGTTAATATGTTAATATGTTAATATGTTAATATGTTAATATGTTAATATGTTAATATGTTAATATGTTAATATGTTAATATGTTAATATGTTAATATGTTAATATGTTAATATGTTAATATGTTAATATGTTAATATGTTAATATGTTAATATGTTAATATGTTAATATGTTAATATGTTAATATGTTAATATGTTAATATGTTAATATGTTAATATGTTAATATGTTAATATGTTAATATGTTAATATGTTAATATGTTAATATGTTAATATGTTAATATGTTAATATGTTAATATGTTAATATGTTAATATGTTAATATGTTAATATGTTAATATGTTAATATGTTAATATGTTAATATGTTAATATGTTAATATGTTAATATGTTAATATGTTAATATGTTAATATGTTAATATGTTAATATGTTAATATGTTAATATGTTAATATGTTAATATGTTAATATGTTAATATGTTAATATGTTAATATGTTAATATGTTAATATGTTAATATGTTAATATGTTAATATGTTAATATGTTAATATGTTAATATGTTAATATGTTAATATGTTAATATGTTAATATGTTAATATGTTAATATGTTAATATGTTAATATGTTAATATGTTAATATGTTAATATGTTAATATGTTAATATGTTAATATGTTAATATGTTAATATGTTAATATGTTAATATGTTAATATGTTAATATGTTAATATGTTAATATGTTAATATGTTAATATGTATGTTAATATGTTAATATGTTAATATGTTAATATGTTAATATGTTAATATGTTAATATGTTAATTGTTAATATGTTAATATGTTAATATGTTAATATGTTAATATGTTAATATGTTAATATGTTAATATGTTAATATGTTAATATGTTAATATGTTAATATGTTAATATGTTAATATGTTAATATGTTAATATGTTAATGTGTTAATATGTTAATATGTTAATATGTTAATATGTTAATATGTTAATATGTTAATATGTTAATATGTTAATATGTTAATATGTTAATATGTTAATATGTTAATATGTTAATATGTTAATATGTTAATATGTTAATATGTTATATGTTAATATGTAATATGTTAATATGTTAATATGTTAATATGTTAATATGTTAATATGTTAATATGTTAATATGTTAATATGTTAATATGTTAATATGTTAATATGTTAATATGTTAATATGTTAATATGTTAATATGTTAATATGTTAATATGTTAATATGTTAATATGTTAATATGTTAATATGTTAATATGTTAATATGTTAATATGTTAATATGTTAATATGTTAATATGTTAATATGTTAATATGTTAATATGTTAATATGTTAATATGTTAATATGTTAATATGTTAATATGTTAATATGTTAATATGTTAATATGTTAATATGTTAATATGTTAATATGTTAATATGTTAATATGTTAATATGTTAATATGTTAATATGTTAATATGTTAATATGTTAATATGTTAATATGTTAATATGTTAATATGTTAATATGTTAATATGTTAATATGTTAATATGTTAATATGTTAATATGTTAATATGTTAATATGTTAATATGTTAATATGTTAATATGTTAATATGTTAATATGTTAATATGTTAATATGTTAATATGTTAATATGTTAATATGTTAATATTAACATATTAATATGTTAATATGTTAATATGTTAATATGTTAATATGTTAATATGTTAATATGTTAATATGTTAATATGTTAATATGTTAATATGTTAATATGTTAATATGTTAATATGTTAATATGTTAATATGTTAATATGTTAATATGTTAATATGTTAATATGTTAATATGTTAATATGTTAATATGTTAATATGTTAATATGTTAATATGTTAATATGTTAATATGTTAATATGTTAATATGTTAATATGTTAATATGTTAATATGTTATGTTAATATGTTAATATGTTAATATGTTAATATGTTAATATGTTAATATGTTAATATGTTAATATGTTAATATGTTAATATGTTAAAATATGTCAATATGTCAATATGTCAATATGTCAATATGTCAATATGTCAATATGTCAATATGTCAATATGTCAATATGTCAATATGTCAATATGTCAATATGTCAATATGTCAATATGTCAATATGTCAATGTCAATATGTCAATATGTCAATATGTCAATATGTCAATATGTCAATATGTCAATATGTCAATATGTCAATATGTCAATATGTCAATATGTCAATATGTCAATATGTCAATATGTCAATATGTCAATATGTCAATATGTCAATATGTCAATATGTCAATATGTCAATATGTCAATATGTCAATATGTCAATATGTCAATATGTCAATATGTCAATATGTCAATATGTCAATATGTCAATATGTCAATATGTCAATATGTCAATATGTCAATATGTCAATATGTCAATATGTCAATATGTCAATATGTCAATATGTCAATATGTCAATATGTCAATATGTCAATATGTCAATATGTCAATATGTCAATATGTCAATATGTCAATATGTTAATATGTTAATATGTTAATATGTTAATATGTTAATATGTTAATATGTTAATATGTTAATATGTTAATATGTTAATATGTTAATATGTTAATATGTTAATATGTTAATATGTTAATATGTTAATATGTTAATATGTTAATATGTTAATATGTTAATATGTTAATATGTTAATATGTTAATATGTTAATATGTTAATATGTTAATATGTTAATATGTTAATATGTTAATATGTTAATATGTTAATATGTTAATATGTTAATATGTTAATATGTTAATATGTTAATATGTTAATATGTTAATATGTTAATATGTTAATATGTTAATATGTTAATATGTTAATATGTTAATATGTTAATATGTTAATATGTTAATATGTTAATATGTTAATATGTTAATATGTTAATATGTTAATATGTTAATATGTTAATATGTTAATATGTTAATATGTTAATATGTTAATATGTTAATATGTTAATATGTTAATATGTTAATATGTTAATATGTTAATATGTTAATATGTTAATATGTTAATATGTTAATATGTTAATATGTTAATATGTTAATATGTTAATATGTTAATATGTTAATATGTTAATATGTTAATATGTTAATATGTTAATATGTTAATATGTTAATATGTTAATATGTTAATATGTTAATATGTTAATATGTTAATATGTTAATATGTTAATATGTTAATATGTTAATATGTTAATATGTTAATATGTTAATATGTTAATATGTTAATATGTTAATATGTTAATATGTTAATATGTTAATATGTTAATATGTTAATATGTTAATATGTTAATATGTTAATATGTTAATATGTTAATATGTTAATATGTTAATATGTTAATATGTTAATATGTTAATATGTTAATATGTTAATATGTTAATATGTTAATATGTTAATATGTTAATATGTTAATATGTTAATATGTTAATATGTTAATATGTTAATATGTTAATATGTTAATATGTTAATATGTTAATATGTTAATATGTTAATGTGTTAATATGTTAATATGTTAATATGTTAATATGTTAATATGTTAATATGTTAATATGTTAATATGTTAATATGTTAATATGTTAATATGTTAATATGTTAATATGTTAATATGTTAATATGTTAATATGTTAATATGTTAATATGTTAATATGTTAATATGTTAATATGTTAATATGTTAATATGTTAATATGTTAATATGTTAATATGTTAATATGTTAATATGTTAATATGTTAATATGTTAATATGTTAATATGTTAATATGTTAATATGTTAATATGTTAATATGTTAATATGTTAATATGTTAATATGTTAATATGTTAATATGTTAATATGTTAATATGTTAATATGTTAATATGTTAATATGTTAATATGTTAATATGTTAATATGTTAATATGTTAATATGTTAATATGTTAATATGTTAATATGTTAATATGTTAATATGTTAATATGTTAATATGTTAATATGTTAATATGTTAATATGTTAATATGTTAATATGTTAATATGTTAATATGTTAATATGTTAATATGTTAATATGTTAATATGTTAATATGTTAATATGTGAATATGTGAATATGTGAATATGTGAATATGTGAATATGTGAATATGTGAATATGTGAATATGTGAATATGTGAATATGTGAATATGTGAATATGTTAATATGTGAATATGTGAATATGTTAATATGTTAATATGTTAATATGTTAATATGTTAATATGTTAATATGTTAATATGTTAATATGTTAATATGTTAATATGTTAATATGTTAATATGTTAATATGTTAATATGTTAATATGTTAATATGTTAATATGTTAATATGTTAATATGTGTTAATATGTTAATATGTTAATATGTTAATATGTTAATATGTTAATATGTTAATATGTTAATATGTTAATATGTTAATATGTTAATATGTTAATATGTTAATATGTTAATATGTTAATATGTTAATATGTTAATATGTTAATATGTTAATATGTTAATATGTTAATATGTTAATATGTTAATATGTTAATATGTTAATATGTTAATATGTTAATATGTTAATATGTTAATATGTTAATATGTTAATATGTTAATATGTTAATATGTTAATATGTTAATATGTTAATATGTTAATATGTTAATATGTTAATATGTTAATATGTTAATATGTTAATATGTTAATATGTTAATATGTTAATATGTTAATATGTTAATATGTTAATATGTTAATATGTTAATATGTTAATATGTTAATATGTTAATATGTTAATATGTTAATATGTTAATATGTTAATATGTTAATATGTTAATATGTTAATATGTTAATATGTTAATATGTTAATATGTTAATATGTTAATATGTTAATATGTTAATATGTTAATATGTTAATATGTTAATATGTTAATATGTTAATATGTTAATATGTTAATATGTTAATATGTTAATATGTTAATATGTTAATATGTTAATATGTTAATATGTTAATATGTTAATATGTTAATATGTTAATATGTTAATATGTTAATATGTTAATATGTTAATATGTTAATATGTTAATATGTTAATATGTTAATATGTTAATATGTTAATATGTTAATATGTTAATATGTTAATATGTTAATATGTTAATATGTTAATATGTTAATATGTTAATATGTTAATATGTTAATATGTTAATATGTTAATATGTTAATATGTTAATATGTTAATATGTTAATATGTTAATATGTTAATATGTTAATATGTTAATATGTTAATATGTTAATATGTTAATATGTTAATATGTTAATATGTTAATATGTTAATATGTTAATATGTTAATATGTTAATATGTTAATATGTTAATATGTTAATATGTTAATATGTTAATATGTTAATATGTTAATATGTTAATATGTTAATATGTTAATATGTTAATATGTTAATATGTTAATATGTTAATATGTTAATATGTTAATATGTTAATATGTTAATATGTTAATATGTTAATATGTTAATATGTTAATATGTTAATATGTTAATATGTTAATATGTTAATATGTTAATATGTTAATATGTTAATATGTTAATATGTTAATATGTTAATATGTTAATATGTTAATATGTTAATATGTTAATATGTTAATATGTTAATATGTTAATATGTTAATATGTTAATATGTTAATATGTTAATATGTTAATATGTTAATATGTTAATATGTTAATATGTTAATATGTTAATATGTTAATATGTTAATATGTTAATATGTTAATATGTTAATATGTTAATATGTTAATATGTTAATATGTTAATATGTTAATATGTTAATATGTTAATATGTTAATATGTTAATATGTTAATATGTTAATATGTTAATATGTTAATATGTTAATATGTTAATATGTTAATATGTTAATATGTTAATATGTTAATATGTTAATATGTTAATATGTTAATATGTTAATATGTTAATATGTTAATATGTTAATATGTTAATATGTTAATATGTTAATATGTTAATATGTTAATATGTTAATATGTTAATATGTTAATATGTTAATATGTTAATATGTTAATATGTTAATATGTTAATATGTTAATATGTTAATATGTTAATATGTTAATATGTTAATATGTTAATATGTTAATATGTTAATATGTTAATATGTTAATATGTTAATATGTTAATATGTTAATATGTTAATATGTTAATATGTTAATATGTTAATATGTTAATATGTTAATATGTTAATATGTTAATATGTTAATATGTTAATATGTTAATATGTTAATATGTTAATATGTTAATATGTTAATATGTTAATATGTTAATATGTTAATATGTTAATATGTTAATATGTTAATATGTTAATATGTTAATATGTTAATATGTTAATATGTTAATATGTTAATATGTTAATATGTTAATATGTTAATATGTTAATATGTTAATATGTTAATATGTTAATATGTTAATATGTTAATATGTTAATATGTTAATATGTTAATATGTTAATATGTTAATATGTTAATATGTTAATATGTTAATATGTTAATATGTTAATATGTTAATATGTTAATATGTTAATATGTTAATATGTTAATATGTTAATATGTTAATATGTTAATATGTTAATATGTTAATATGTTAATATGTTAATATGTTAATATGTTAATATGTTAATATGTTAATATGTTAATATGTTAATATGTTAATATGTTAATATGTTAATATGTTAATATGTTAATATGTTAATATGTTAATATGTTAATATGTTAATATGTTAATATGTTAATATGTTAATATGTTAATATGTTAATATGTTAATATGTTAATATGTTAATATGTTAATATGTTAATATGTTAATATGTTAATATGTTAATATGTTAATATGTTAATATGTTAATATGTTAATATGTTAATATGTTAATATGTTAATATGTTAATATGTTAATATGTTAATATGTTAATATGTTAATATGTTAATATGTTAATATGTTAATATGTTAATATGTTAATATGTTAATATGTTAATATGTTAATATGTTAATATGTTAATATGTTAATATGTTAATATGTTAATATGTTAATATGTTAATATGTTAATATGTTAATATGTTAATATGTTAATATGTTAATATGTTAATATGTTAATATGTTAATATGTTAATATGTTAATATGTTAATATGTTAATATGTTAATATGTTAATATGTTAATATGTTAATATGTTAATATGTTAATATGTTAATATGTTAATATGTTAATATGTTAATATGTTAATATGTTAATATGTTAATATGTTAATATGTTAATATGTTAATATGTTAATATGTTAATATGTTAATATGTTAATATGTTAATATGTTAATATGTTAATATGTTAATATGTTAATATGTTAATATGTTAATATGTTAATATGTTAATATGTTAATATGTTAATATGTTAATATGTTAATATGTTAATATGTTAATATGTTAATATGTTAATATGTTAATATGTTAATATGTTAATATGTTAATATGTTAATATGTTAATATGTTAATATGTTAATATGTTAATATGTTAATATGTTAATATGTTAATATGTTAATATGTTAATATGTTAATATGTTAATATGTTAATATGTTAATATGTTAATATGTTAATATGTTAATATGTTAATATGTTAATATGTTAATATGTTAATATGTTAATATGTTAATATGTTAATATGTTAATATGTTAATATGTTAATATGTTAATATGTTAATATGTTAATATGTTAATATGTTAATATGTTAATATGTTAATATGTTAATATGTTAATATGTTAATATGTTAATATGTTAATATGTTAATATGTTAATATGTTAATATGTTAATATGTTAATATGTTAATATGTTAATATGTTAATATGTTAATATGTTAATATGTTAATATGTTAATATGTTAATATGTTAATATGTTAATATGTTAATATGTTAATATGTTAATATGTTAATATGTTAATATGTTAATATGTTAATATGTTAATATGTTAATATGTTAATATGTTAATATGTTAATATGTTAATATGTTAATATGTTAATATGTTAATATGTTAATATGTTAATATGTTAATATGTTAATATGTTAATATGTTAATATGTTAATATGTTAATATGTTAATATGTTAATATGTTAATATGTTAATATGTTAATATGTTAATATGTTAATATGTTAATATGTTAATATGTTAATATGTTAATATGTTAATATGTTAATATGTTAATATGTTAATATGTTAATATGTTAATATGTTAATATGTTAATATGTTAATATGTTAATATGTTAATATGTTAATATGTTAATATGTTAATATGTTAATATGTTAATATGTTAATATGTTAATATGTTAATATGTTAATATGTTAATATGTTAATATGTTAATATGTTAATATGTTAATATGTTAATATGTTAATATGTTAATATGTTAATATGTTAATATGTTAATATGTTAATATGTTAATATGTTAATATGTTAATATGTTAATATGTTAATATGTTAATATGTTAATATGTTAATATGTTAATATGTTAATATGTTAATATGTTAATATGTTAATATGTTAATATGTTAATATGTTAATATGTTAATATGTTAATATGTTAATATGTTAATATGTTAATATGTTAATATGTTAATATGTTAATATGTTAATATGTTAATATGTTAATATGTTAATATGTTAATATGTTAATATGTTAATATGTTAATATGTTAATATGTTAATATGTTAATATGTTAATATGTTAATATGTTAATATGTTAATATGTTAATATGTTAATATGTTAATATGTTAATATGTTAATATGTTAATATGTTAATATGTTAATATGTTAATATGTTAATATGTTAATATGTTAATATGTTAATATGTTAATATGTTAATATGTTAATATGTTAATATGTTAATATGTTAATATGTTAATATGTTAATATGTTAATATGTTAATATGTTAATATGTTAATATGTTAATATGTTAATATGTTAATATGTTAATATGTTAATATGTTAATATGTTAATATGTTAATATGTTAATATGTTAATATGTTAATATGTTAATATGTTAATATGTTAATATGTTAATATGTTAATATGTTAATATGTTAATATGTTAATATGTTAATATGTTAATATGTTAATATGTTAATATGTTAATATGTTAATATGTTAATATGTTAATATGTTAATATGTTAATATGTTAATATGTTAATATGTTAATATGTTAATATGTTAATATGTTAATATGTTAATATGTTAATATGTTAATATGTTAATATGTTAATATGTTAATATGTTAATATGTTAATATGTTAATATGTTAATATGTTAATATGTTAATATGTTAATATGTTAATATGTTAATATGTTAATATGTTAATATGTTAATATGTTAATATGTTAATATGTTAATATGTTAATATGTTAATATGTTAATATGTTAATATGTTAATATGTTAATATGTTAATATGTTAATATGTTAATATGTTAATATGTTAATATGTTAATATGTTAATATGTTAATATGTTAATATGTTAATATGTTAATATGTTAATATGTTAATATGTTAATATGTTAATATGTTAATATGTTAATATGTTAATATGTTAATATGTTAATATGTTAATATGTTAATATGTTAATATGTTAATATGTTAATATGTTAATATGTTAATATGTTAATATGTTAATATGTTAATATGTTAATATGTTAATATGTTAATATGTTAATATGTTAATATGTTAATATGTTAATATGTTAATATGTTAATATGTTAATATGTTAATATGTTAATATGTTAATATGTTAATATGTTAATATGTTAATATGTTAATATGTTAATATGTTAATATGTTAATATGTTAATATGTTAATATGTTAATATGTTAATATGTTAATATGTTAATATGTTAATATGTTAATATGTTAATATGTTAATATGTTAATATGTTAATATGTTAATATGTTAATATGTTAATATGTTAATATGTTAATATGTTAATATGTTAATATGTTAATATGTTAATATGTTAATATGTTAATATGTTAATATGTTAATATGTTAATATGTTAATATGTTAATATGTTAATATGTTAATATGTTAATATGTTAATATGTTAATATGTTAATATGTTAATATGTTAATATGTTAATATGTTAATATGTTAATATGTTAATATGTTAATATGTTAATATGTTAATATGTTAATATGTTAATATGTTAATATGTTAATATGTTAATATGTTAATATGTTAATATGTTAATATGTTAATATGTTAATATGTTAATATGTTAATATGTTAATATGTTAATATGTTAATATGTTAATATGTTAATATGTTAATATGTTAATATGTTAATATGTTAATATGTTAATATGTTAATATGTTAATATGTTAATATGTTAATATGTTAATATGTTAATATGTTAATATGTTAATATGTTAATATGTTAATATGTTAATATGTTAATATGTTAATATGTTAATATGTTAATATGTTAATATGTTAATATGTTAATATGTTAATATGTTAATATGTTAATATGTTAATATGTTAATATGTTAATATGTTAATATGTTAATATGTTAATATGTTAATATGTTAATATGTTAATATGTTAATATGTTAATATGTTAATATGTTAATATGTTAATATGTTAATATGTTAATATGTTAATATGTTAATATGTTAATATGTTAATATGTTAATATGTTAATATGTTAATATGTTAATATGTTAATATGTTAATATGTTAATATGTTAATATGTTAATATGTTAATATGTTAATATGTTAATATGTTAATATGTTAATATGTTAATATGTTAATATGTTAATATGTTAATATGTTAATATGTTAATATGTTAATATGTTAATATGTTAATATGTTAATATGTTAATATGTTAATATGTTAATATGTTAATATGTTAATATGTTAATATGTTAATATGTTAATATGTTAATATGTTAATATGTTAATATGTTAATATGTTAATATGTTAATATGTTAATATGTTAATATGTTAATATGTTAATATGTTAATATGTTAATATGTTAATATGTTAATATGTTAATATGTTAATATGTTAATATGTTAATATGTTAATATGTTAATATGTTAATATGTTAATATGTTAATATGTTAATATGTTAATATGTTAATATGTTAATATGTTAATATGTTAATATGTTAATATGTTAATATGTTAATATGTTAATATGTTAATATGTTAATATGTTAATATGTTAATATGTTAATATGTTAATATGTTAATATGTTAATATGTTAATATGTTAATATGTTAATATGTTAATATGTTAATATGTTAATATGTTAATATGTTAATATGTTAATATGTTAATATGTTAATATGTTAATATGTTAATATGTTAATATGTTAATATGTTAATATGTTAATATGTTAATATGTTAATATGTTAATATGTTAATATGTTAATATGTTAATATGTTAATATGTTAATATGTTAATATGTTAATATGTTAATATGTTAATATGTTAATATGTTAATATGTTAATATGTTAATATGTTAATATGTTAATATGTTAATATGTTAATATGTTAATATGTTAATATGTTAATATGTTAATATGTTAATATGTTAATATGTTAATATGTTAATATGTTAATATGTTAATATGTTAATATGTTAATATGTTAATATGTTAATATGTTAATATGTTAATATGTTAATATGTTAATATGTTAATATGTTAATATGTTAATATGTTAATATGTTAATATGTTAATATGTTAATATGTTAATATGTTAATATGTTAATATGTTAATATGTTAATATGTTAATATGTTAATATGTTAATATGTTAATATGTTAATATGTTAATATGTTAATATGTTAATATGTTAATATGTTAATATGTTAATATGTTAATATGTTAATATGTTAATATGTTAATATGTTAATATGTTAATATGTTAATATGTTAATATGTTAATATGTTAATATGTTAATATGTTAATATGTTAATATGTTAATATGTTAATATGTTAATATGTTAATATGTTAATATGTTAATATGTTAATATGTTAATATGTTAATATGTTAATATGTTAATATGTTAATATGTTAATATGTTAATATGTTAATATGTTAATATGTTAATATGTTAATATGTTAATATGTTAATATGTTAATATGTTAATATGTTAATATGTTAATATGTTAATATGTTAATATGTTAATATGTTAATATGTTAATATGTTAATATGTTAATATGTTAATATGTTAATATGTTAATATGTTAATATGTTAATATGTTAATATGTTAATATGTTAATATGTTAATATGTTAATATGTTAATATGTTAATATGTTAATATGTTAATATGTTAATATGTTAATATGTTAATATGTTAATATGTTAATATGTTAATATGTTAATATGTTAATATGTTAATATGTTAATATGTTAATATGTTAATATGTTAATATGTTAATATGTTAATATGTTAATATGTTAATATGTTAATATGTTAATATGTTAATATGTTAATATGTTAATATGTTAATATGTTAATATGTTAATATGTTAATATGTTAATATGTTAATATGTTAATATGTTAATATGTTAATATGTTAATATGTTAATATGTTAATATGTTAATATGTTAATATGTTAATATGTTAATATGTTAATATGTTAATATGTTAATATGTTAATATGTTAATATGTTAATATGTTAATATGTTAATATGTTAATATGTTAATATGTTAATATGTTAATATGTTAATATGTTAATATGTTAATATGTTAATATGTTAATATGTTAATATGTTAATATGTTAATATGTTAATATGTTAATATGTTAATATGTTAATATGTTAATATGTTAATATGTTAATATGTTAATATGTTAATATGTTAATATGTTAATATGTTAATATGTTAATATGTTAATATGTTAATATGTTAATATGTTAATATGTTAATATGTTAATATGTTAATATGTTAATATGTTAATATGTTAATATGTTAATATGTTAATATGTTAATATGTTAATATGTTAATATGTTAATATGTTAATATGTTAATATGTTAATATGTTAATATGTTAATATGTTAATATGTTAATATGTTAATATGTTAATATGTTAATATGTTAATATGTTAATATGTTAATATGTTAATATGTTAATATGTTAATATGTTAATATGTTAATATGTTAATATGTTAATATGTTAATATGTTAATATGTTAATATGTTAATATGTTAATATGTTAATATGTTAATATGTTAATATGTTAATATGTTAATATGTTAATATGTTAATATGTTAATATGTTAATATGTTAATATGTTAATATGTTAATATGTTAATATGTTAATATGTTAATATGTTAATATGTTAATATGTTAATATGTTAATATGTTAATATGTTAATATGTTAATATGTTAATATGTTAATATGTTAATATGTTAATATGTTAATATGTTAATATGTTAATATGTTAATATGTTAATATGTTAATATGTTAATATGTTAATATGTTAATATGTTAATATGTTAATATGTTAATATGTTAATATGTTAATATGTTAATATGTTAATATGTTAATATGTTAATATGTTAATATGTTAATATGTTAATATGTTAATATGTTAATATGTTAATATGTTAATATGTTAATATGTTAATATGTTAATATGTTAATATGTTAATATGTTAATATGTTAATATGTTAATATGTTAATATGTTAATATGTTAATATGTTAATATGTTAATATGTTAATATGTTAATATGTTAATATGTTAATATGTTAATATGTTAATATGTTAATATGTTAATATGTTAATATGTTAATATGTTAATATGTTAATATGTTAATATGTTAATATGTTAATATGTTAATATGTTAATATGTTAATATGTTAATATGTTAATATGTTAATATGTTAATATGTTAATATGTTAATATGTTAATATGTTAATATGTTAATATGTTAATATGTTAATATGTTAATATGTTAATATGTTAATATGTTAATATGTTAATATGTTAATATGTTAATATGTTAATATGTTAATATGTTAATATGTTAATATGTTAATATGTTAATATGTTAATATGTTAATATGTTAATATGTTAATATGTTAATATGTTAATATGTTAATATGTTAATATGTTAATATGTTAATATGTTAATATGTTAATATGTTAATATGTTAATATGTTAATATGTTAATATGTTAATATGTTAATATGTTAATATGTTAATATGTTAATATGTTAATATGTTAATATGTTAATATGTTAATATGTTAATATGTTAATATGTTAATATGTTAATATGTTAATATGTTAATATGTTAATATGTTAATATGTTAATATGTTAATATGTTAATATGTTAATATGTTAATATGTTAATATGTTAATATGTTAATATGTTAATATGTTAATATGTTAATATGTTAATATGTTAATATGTTAATATGTTAATATGTTAATATGTTAATATGTTAATATGTTAATATGTTAATATGTTAATATGTTAATATGTTAATATGTTAATATGTTAATATGTTAATATGTTAATATGTTAATATGTTAATATGTTAATATGTTAATATGTTAATATGTTAATATGTTAATATGTTAATATGTTAATATGTTAATATGTTAATATGTTAATATGTTAATATGTTAATATGTTAATATGTTAATATGTTAATATGTTAATATGTTAATATGTTAATATGTTAATATGTTAATATGTTAATATGTTAATATGTTAATATGTTAATATGTTAATATGTTAATATGTTAATATGTTAATATGTTAATATGTTAATATGTTAATATGTTAATATGTTAATATGTTAATATGTTAATATGTTAATATGTTAATATGTTAATATGTTAATATGTTAATATGTTAATATGTTAATATGTTAATATGTTAATATGTTAATATGTTAATATGTTAATATGTTAATATGTTAATATGTTAATATGTTAATATAGTTAATATGTTAATATGTTAATATGTTAATATGTTAATATGTTAATATGTTAATATGTTAATATGTTAATATGTTAATATGTTAATATGTTAATATGTTAATATGTTAATATGTTAATATGTTAATATGTTAATATGTTAATATGTTAATATGTTAATATGTTAATATGTTAATATGTTAATATGTTAATATGTTAATATGTTAATATGTTAATATGTTAATATGTTAATATGTTAATATGTTAATATGTTAATATGTTAATATGTTAATATGTTAATATGTTAATATGTTAATATGTTAATATGTTAATATGTTAATATGTTAATATGTTAATATGTTAATATGTTAATATGTTAATATGTTAATATGTTAATATGTTAATATGTTAATATGTTAATATGTTAATATGTTAATATGTTAATATGTTAATATGTTAATATGTTAATATGTTAATATGTTAATATGTTAATATGTTAATATGTTAATATGTTAATATGTTAATATGTTAATATGTTAATATGTTAATATGTTAATATGTTAATATGTTAATATGTTAATATGTTAATATGTTAATATGTTAATATGTTAATATGTTAATATGTTAATATGTTAATATGTTAATATGTTAATATGTTAATATGTTAATATGTTAATATGTTAATATGTTAATATGTTAATATGTTAATATGTTAATATGTTAATATGTTAATATGTTAATATGTTAATATGTTAATATGTTAATATGTTAATATGTTAATATGTTAATATGTTAATATGTTAATATGTTAATATGTTAATATGTTAATATGTTAATATGTTAATATGTTAATATGTTAATATGTTAATATGTTAATATGTTAATATGTTAATATGTTAATATGTTAATATGTTAATATGTTAATATGTTAATATGTTAATATGTTAATATGTTAATATGTTAATATGTTAATATGTTAATATGTTAATATGTTAATATGTTAATATGTTAATATGTTAATATGTTAATATGTTAATATGTTAATATGTTAATATGTTAATATGTTAATATGTTAATATGTTAATATGTTAATATGTTAATATGTTAATATGTTAATATGTTAATATGTTAATATGTTAATATGTTAATATGTTAATATGTTAATATGTTAATATGTTAATATGTTAATATGTTAATATGTTAATATGTTAATATGTTAATATGTTAATATGTTAATATGTTAATATGTTAATATGTTAATATGTTAATATGTTAATATGTTAATATGTTAATATGTTAATATGTTAATATGTTAATATGTTAATATGTTAATATGTTAATATGTTAATATGTTAATATGTTAATATGTTAATATGTTAATATGTTAATATGTTAATATGTTAATATGTTAATATGTTAATATGTTAATATGTTAATATGTTAATATGTTAATATGTTAATATGTTAATATGTTAATATGTTAATATGTTAATATGTTAATATGTTAATATGTTAATATGTTAATATGTTAATATGTTAATATGTTAATATGTTAATATGTTAATATGTTAATATGTTAATATGTTAATATGTTAATATGTTAATATGTTAATATGTTAATATGTTAATATGTTAATATGTTAATATGTTAATATGTTAATATGTTAATATGTTAATATGTTAATATGTTAATATGTTAATATGTTAATATGTTAATATGTTAATATGTTAATATGTTAATATGTTAATATGTTAATATGTTAATATGTTAATATGTTAATATGTTAATATGTTAATATGTTAATATGTTAATATGTTAATATGTTAATATGTTAATATGTTAATATGTTAATATGTTAATATGTTAATATGTTAATATGTTAATATGTTAATATGTTAATATGTTAATATGTTAATATGTTAATATGTTAATATGTTAATATGTTAATATGTTAATATGTTAATATGTTAATATGTTAATATGTTAATATGTTAATATGTTAATATGTTAATATGTTAATATGTTAATATGTTAATATGTTAATATGTTAATATGTTAATATGTTAATATGTTAATATGTTAATATGTTAATATGTTAATATGTTAATATGTTAATATGTTAATATGTTAATATGTTAATATGTTAATATGTTAATATGTTAATATGTTAATATGTTAATATGTTAATATGTTAATATGTTAATATGTTAATATGTTAATATGTTAATATGTTAATATGTTAATATGTTAATATGTTAATATGTTAATATGTTAATATGTTAATATGTTAATATGTTAATATGTTAATATGTTAATATGTTAATATGTTAATATGTTAATATGTTAATATGTTAATATGTTAATATGTTAATATGTTAATATGTTAATATGTTAATATGTTAATATGTTAATATGTTAATATGTTAATATGTTAATATGTTAATATGTTAATATGTTAATATGTTAATATGTTAATATGTTAATATGTTAATATGTTAATATGTTAATATGTTAATATGTTAATATGTTAATATGTTAATATGTTAATATGTTAATATGTTAATATGTTAATATGTTAATATGTTAATATGTTAATATGTTAATATGTTAATATGTTAATATGTTAATATGTTAATATGTTAATATGTTAATATGTTAATATGTTAATATGTTAATATGTTAATATGTTAATATGTTAATATGTTAATATGTTAATATGTTAATATGTTAATATGTTAATATGTTAATATGTTAATATGTTAATATGTTAATATGTTAATATGTTAATATGTTAATATGTTAATATGTTAATATGTTAATATGTTAATATGTTAATATGTTAATATGTTAATATGTTAATATGTTAATATGTTAATATGTTAATATGTTAATATGTTAATATGTTAATATGTTAATATGTTAATATGTTAATATGTTAATATGTTAATATGTTAATATGTTAATATGTTAATATGTTAATATGTTAATATGTTAATATGTTAATATGTTAATATGTTAATATGTTAATATGTTAATATGTTAATATGTTAATATGTTAATATGTTAATATGTTAATATGTTAATATGTTAATATGTTAATATGTTAATATGTTAATATGTTAATATGTTAATATGTTAATATGTTAATATGTTAATATGTTAATATGTTAATATGTTAATATGTTAATATGTTAATATGTTAATATGTTAATATGTTAATATGTTAATATGTTAATATGTTAATATGTTAATATGTTAATATGTTAATATGTTAATATGTTAATATGTTAATATGTTAATATGTTAATATGTTAATATGTTAATATGTTAATATGTTAATATGTTAATATGTTAATATGTTAATATGTTAATATGTTAATATGTTAATATGTTAATATGTTAATATGTTAATATGTTAATATGTTAATATGTTAATATGTTAATATGTTAATATGTTAATATGTTAATATGTTAATATGTTAATATGTTAATATGTTAATATGTTAATATGTTAATATGTTAATATGTTAATATGTTAATATGTTAATATGTTAATATGTTAATATGTTAATATGTTAATATGTTAATATGTTAATATGTTAATATGTTAATATGTTAATATGTTAATATGTTAATATGTTAATATGTTAATATGTTAATATGTTAATATGTTAATATGTTAATATGTTAATATGTTAATATGTTAATATGTTAATATGTTAATATGTTAATATGTTAATATGTTAATATGTTAATATGTTAATATGTTAATATGTTAATATGTTAATATGTTAATATGTTAATATGTTAATATGTTAATATGTTAATATGTTAATATGTTAATATGTTAATATGTTAATATGTTAATATGTTAATATGTTAATATGTTAATATGTTAATATGTTAATATGTTAATATGTTAATATGTTAATATGTTAATATGTTAATATGTTAATATGTTAATATGTTAATATGTTAATATGTTAATATGTTAATATGTTAATATGTTAATATGTTAATATGTTAATATGTTAATATGTTAATATGTTAATATGTTAATATGTTAATATGTTAATATGTTAATATGTTAATATGTTAATATGTTAATATGTTAATATGTTAATATGTTAATATGTTAATATGTTAATATGTTAATATGTTAATATGTTAATATGTTAATATGTTAATATGTTAATATGTTAATATGTTAATATGTTAATATGTTAATATGTTAATATGTTAATATGTTAATATGTTAATATGTTAATATGTTAATATGTTAATATGTTAATATGTTAATATGTTAATATGTTAATATGTTAATATGTTAATATGTTAATATGTTAATATGTTAATATGTTAATATGTTAATATGTTAATATGTTAATATGTTAATATGTTAATATGTTAATATGTTAATATGTTAATATGTTAATATGTTAATATGTTAATATGTTAATATGTTAATATGTTAATATGTTAATATGTTAATATGTTAATATGTTAATATGTTAATATGTTAATATGTTAATATGTTAATATGTTAATATGTTAATATGTTAATATGTTAATATGTTAATATGTTAATATGTTAATATGTTAATATGTTAATATGTTAATATGTTAATATGTTAATATGTTAATATGTTAATATGTTAATATGTTAATATGTTAATATGTTAATATGTTAATATGTTAATATGTTAATATGTTAATATGTTAATATGTTAATATGTTAATATGTTAATATGTTAATATGTTAATATGTTAATATGTTAATATGTTAATATGTTAATATGTTAATATGTTAATATGTTAATATGTTAATATGTTAATATGTTAATATGTTAATATGTTAATATGTTAATATGTTAATATGTTAATATGTTAATATGTTAATATGTTAATATGTTAATATGTTAATATGTTAATATGTTAATATGTTAATATGTTAATATGTTAATATGTTAATATGTTAATATGTTAATATGTTAATATGTTAATATGTTAATATGTTAATATGTTAATATGTTAATATGTTAATATGTTAATATGTTAATATGTTAATATGTTAATATGTTAATATGTTAATATGTTAATATGTTAATATGTTAATATGTTAATATGTTAATATGTTAATATGTTAATATGTTAATATGTTAATATGTTAATATGTTAATATGTTAATATGTTAATATGTTAATATGTTAATATGTTAATATGTTAATATGTTAATATGTTAATATGTTAATATGTTAATATGTTAATATGTTAATATGTTAATATGTTAATATGTTAATATGTTAATATGTTAATATGTTAATATGTTAATATGTTAATATGTTAATATGTTAATATGTTAATATGTTAATATGTTAATATGTTAATATGTTAATATGTTAATATGTTAATATGTTAATATGTTAATATGTTAATATGTTAATATGTTAATATGTTAATATGTTAATATGTTAATATGTTAATATGTTAATATGTTAATATGTTAATATGTTAATATGTTAATATGTTAATATGTTAATATGTTAATATGTTAATATGTTAATATGTTAATATGTTAATATGTTAATATGTTAATATGTTAATATGTTAATATGTTAATATGTTAATATGTTAATATGTTAATATGTTAATATGTTAATATGTTAATATGTTAATATGTTAATATGTTAATATGTTAATATGTTAATATGTTAATATGTTAATATGTTAATATGTTAATATGTTAATATGTTAATATGTTAATATGTTAATATGTTAATATGTTAATATGTTAATATGTTAATATGTTAATATGTTAATATGTTAATATGTTAATATGTTAATATGTTAATATGTTAATATGTTAATATGTTAATATGTTAATATGTTAATATGTTAATATGTTAATATGTTAATATGTTAATATGTTAATATGTTAATATGTTAATATGTTAATATGTTAATATGTTAATATGTTAATATGTTAATATGTTAATATGTTAATATGTTAATATGTTAATATGTTAATATGTTAATATGTTAATATGTTAATATGTTAATATGTTAATATGTTAATATGTTAATATGTTAATATGTTAATATGTTAATATGTTAATATGTTAATATGTTAATATGTTAATATGTTAATATGTTAATATGTTAATATGTTAATATGTTAATATGTTAATATGTTAATATGTTAATATGTTAATATGTTAATATGTTAATATGTTAATATGTTAATATGTTAATATGTTAATATGTTAATATGTTAATATGTTAATATGTTAATATGTTAATATGTTAATATGTTAATATGTTAATATGTTAATATGTTAATATGTTAATATGTTAATATGTTAATATGTTAATATGTTAATATGTTAATATGTTAATATGTTAATATGTTAATATGTTAATATGTTAATATGTTAATATGTTAATATGTTAATATGTTAATATGTTAATATGTTAATATGTTAATATGTTAATATGTTAATATGTTAATATGTTAATATGTTAATATGTTAATATGTTAATATGTTAATATGTTAATATGTTAATATGTTAATATGTTAATATGTTAATATGTTAATATGTTAATATGTTAATATGTTAATATGTTAATATGTTAATATGTTAATATGTTAATATGTTAATATGTTAATATGTTAATATGTTAATATGTTAATATGTTAATATGTTAATATGTTAATATGTTAATATGTTAATATGTTAATATGTTAATACGTTAATATGTTAATATGTTAATATGTTAATATGTTAATATGTTAATATGTTAATATGTTAATATGTTAATATGTTAATATGTTAATATGTTAATATGTTAATATGTTAATATGTTAATATGTTAATATGTTAATATGTTAATATGTTAATATGTTAATATGTTAATATGTTAATATGTTAATATGTTAATATGTTAATATGTTAATATGTTAATATGTTAATATGTTAATATGTTAATATGTTAATATGTTAATATGTTAATATGTTAATATGTTAATATGTTAATATGTTAATATGTTAATATGTTAATATGTTAATATGTTAATATGTTAATATGTTAATATGTTAATATGTTAATATGTTAATATGTTAATATGTTAATATGTTAATATGTTAATATGTTAATATGTTAATATGTTAATATGTTAATATGTTAATATGTTAATATGTTAATATGTTAATATGTTAATATGTTAATATGTTAATATGTTAATATGTTAATATGTTAATATGTTAATATGTTAATATGTTAATATGTTAATATGTTAATATGTTAATATGTTAATATGTTAATATGTTAATATGTTAATATGTTAATATGTTAATATGTTAATATGTTAATATGTTAATATGTTAATATGTTAATATGTTAATATGTTAATATGTTAATATGTTAATATGTTAATATGTTAATATGTTAATATGTTAATATGTTAATATGTTAATATGTTAATATGTTAATATGTTAATATGTTAATATGTTAATATGTTAATATGTTAATATGTTAATATGTTAATATGTTAATATGATAATATGTTAATATGTTAATATGTTAATATGTTAATATGTTAATATGTTAATATGTTAATATGTTAATATGTTAATATGTTAATATGTTAATATGTTAATATGTTAATATGTTAATATGTTAATATGTTAATATGTTAATATGTTAATATGTTAATATGTTAATATGTTAATATGTTAATATGTTAATATGTTAATATGTTAATATGTTAATATGTTAATATGTTAATATGTTAATATGTTAATATGTTAATATGTTAATATGTTAATATGTTAATATGTTAATATGTTAATATGTTAATATGTTAATATGTTAATATGTTAATATGTTAATATGTTAATATGTTAATATGTTAATATGTTAATATGTTAATATGTTAATATGTTAATATGTTAATATGTTAATATGTTAATATGTTAATATGTTAATATGTTAATATGTTAATATGTTAATATGTTAATATGTTAATATGTTAATATGTTAATATGTTAATATGTTAATATGTTAATATGTTAATATGTTAATATGTTAATATGTTAATATGTTAATATGTTAATATGTTAATATGTTAATATGTTAATATGTTAATATGTTAATATGTTAATATGTTAATATGTTAATATGTTAATATGTTAATATGTTAATATGTTAATATGTTAATATGTTAATATGTTAATATGTTAATATGTTAATATGTTAATATGTTAATATGTTAATATGTTAATATGTTAATATGTTAATATGTTAATATGTTAATATGTTAATATGTTAATATGTTAATATGTTAATATGTTAATATGTTAATATGTTAATATGTTAATATGTTAATATGTTAATATGTTAATATGTTAATATGTTAATATGTTAATATGTTAATATGTTAATATGTTAATATGTTAATATGTTAATATGTTAATATGTTAATATGTTAATATGTTAATATGTTAATATGTTAATATGTTAATATGTTAATATGTTAATATGTTAATATGTTAATATGTTAATATGTTAATATGTTAATATGTTAATATGTTAATATGTTAATATGTTAATATGTTAATATGTTAATATGTTAATATGTTAATATGTTAATATGTTAATATGTTAATATGTTAATATGTTAATATGTTAATATGTTAATATGTTAATATGTTAATATGTTAATATGTTAATATGTTAATATGTTAATATGTTAATATGTTAATATGTTAATATGTTAATATGTTAATATGTTAATATGTTAATATGTTAATATGTTAATATGTTAATATGTTAATATGTTAATATGTTAATATGTTAATATGTTAATATGTTAATATGTTAATATGTTAATATGTTAATATGTTAATATGTTAATATGTTAATATGTTAATATGTTAATATGTTAATATGTTAATATGTTAATATGTTAATATGTTAATATGTTAATATGTTAATATGTTAATATGTTAATATGTTAATATGTTAATATGTTAATATGTTAATATGTTAATATGTTAATATGTTAATATGTTAATATGTTAATATGTTAATATGTTAATATGTTAATATGTTAATATGTTAATATGTTAATATGTTAATATGTTAATATGTTAATATGTTAATATGTTAATATGTTAATATGTTAATATGTTAATATGTTAATATGTTAATATGTTAATATGTTAATATGTTAATATGTTAATATGTTAATATGTTAATATGTTAATATGTTAATATGTTAATATGTTAATATGTTAATATGTTAATATGTTAATATGTTAATATGTTAATATGTTAATATGTTAATATGTTAATATGTTAATATGTTAATATGTTAATATGTTAATATGTTAATATGTTAATATGTTAATATGTTAATATGTTAATATGTTAATATGTTAATATGTTAATATGTTAATATGTTAATATGTTAATATGTTAATATGTTAATATGTTAATATGTTAATATGTTAATATGTTAATATGTTAATATGTTAATATGTTAATATGTTAATATGTTAATATGTTAATATGTTAATATGTTAATATGTTAATATGTTAATATGTTAATATGTTAATATGTTAATATGTTAATATGTTAATATGTTAATATGTTAATATGTTAATATGTTAATATGTTAATATGTTAATATGTTAATATGTTAATATGTTAATATGTTAATATGTTAATATGTTAATATGTTAATATGTTAATATGTTAATATGTTAATATGTTAATATGTTAATATGTTAATATGTTAATATGTTAATATGTTAATATGTTAATATGTTAATATGTTAATATGTTAATATGTTAATATGTTAATATGTTAATATGTTAATATGTTAATATGTTAATATGTTAATATGTTAATATGTTAATATGTTAATATGTTAATATGTTAATATGTTAATATGTTAATATGTTAATATGTTAATATGTTAATATGTTAATATGTTAATATGTTAATATGTTAATATGTTAATATGTTAATATGTTAATATGTTAATATGTTAATATGTTAATATGTTAATATGTTAATATGTTAATATGTTAATATGTTAATATGTTAATATGTTAATATGTTAATATGTTAATATGTTAATATGTTAATATGTTAATATGTTAATATGTTAATATGTTAATATGTTAATATGTTAATATGTTAATATGTTAATATGTTAATATGTTAATATGTTAATATGTTAATATGTTAATATGTTAATATGTTAATATGTTAATATGTTAATATGTTAATATGTTAATATGTTAATATGTTAATATGTTAATATGTTAATATGTTAATATGTTAATATGTTAATATGTTAATATGTTAATATGTTAATATGTTAATATGTTAATATGTTAATATGTTAATATGTTAATATGTTAATATGTTAATATGTTAATATGTTAATATGTGAATATGTTAATATGTTAATATGTTAATATGTGAATATGTGAATATGTGAATATGTGAATATGTGAATATGTGAATATGTGAATATGTTAATATGTTAATATGTTAATATGTTAATATGTTAATATGTTAATATGTTAATATGTTAATATGTTAATATGTTAATATGTTAATATGTTAATATGTTAATATGTTAATATGTTAATATGTTAATATGTTAATATGTTAATATGTTAATATGTTAATATGTTAATATGTGAATATGTGAATATGTTAATATGTTAATATGTTAATATGTGAATATGTTAATATGTTAATAGTTAATATGTTAATATGTTAATAGTAATATGTTAATATATGTTAATATGTGAATATGTGAATATGTGAATATGTGAATATGTGAATATGTGAATATGTGAATATGTTAATATGTTAATATGTTAATATGTTAATATGTTAATATGTTATATGTTAATAGTAATATGTTAATATGTTAATATGTTAATATGTTAATATGTTAATATGTTAATATGTAATATGTTAATATTTATTTAATATGTTAATATGTTAATATGTTAATATGTTATTAATATGTTAATATGTTAATATGTTATATGTTAATATGTTAATAGTTAATATGTTAATATGTTAATATGTTAATATGTATAGTTAATATGTTAATATGTTAATATGTTAATATGTTAATATGTTAATATGTTAATATGTTAATATGTTAATATGTTAATATGTTAATATGTTAATATGTTAATATGTTAATATGTAATATGTTAATATGTTAATATGTTAATATGTAATATGTTAATATGTTAATATGTTAATATGTTAATATGTTAATATGTAATATGTTAATATGTTAATATGTTAATATGTTAATATGTTAATATGTTAATATGTTAATATGTTAATATGTTAATATGTTAATATGTTATATTTAATGTTAATATGTTATAATATGTTAATATGTTAATATGTTAATATGTTAATATGTTAATATGTTAATATGTTAATATGTTAATATGTTAATATGTTAATATGTTAATATGTTAATATGTTAATATGTTAATATGTTAATATGTTAATATGTTAATATGTTAATATTTTAATATGTTAATGTTAATATGTTAATATGTTAATATGTTAATATGTTAATATGTTAATATGTTAATATGTTAATATGTTAATATGTTATATGTTAATATGTTAATATGTTAATATGTTAATATGTTAATATGTTAATAGTTAATATGTTAATATGTTAATATGTTAATATGTTAATTTAATATGTTAATATGTTAA
Organism: Nebria brevicollis; assembly: GCA_944738965.1. Lineage (NCBI taxonomy): Eukaryota > Metazoa > Arthropoda > Insecta > Coleoptera > Carabidae > Nebria > Nebria brevicollis. Next base: position 60,011 of record CALYJB010000284.1, read on the forward strand.
TATGTTAATATGTTAATATGTTAATTTGTTAATATGTTAATATGTTAATATGTTAATATGTTAATATGTTAATATGTTAATATGTTAATATGTTAATATGTTAATATGTTAATATGTTAATATGTTAATGTGTTAATATGTTAATATGTTAATATGTTAATATGTTAATATGTTAATATGTTAATATGTTAATATGTTAATATGTTAATATGTTAATATGTTAATATGTTAATATGTTAATATGTTAATATGTTAATATGTTAATATGTTAATATATATTAATATATATATGTTAATATGTTATATGTTAATATGTTAATATGTTAATATGTTAATATGTTAATATGTTAATATGTTAATATGTTAATATGTATGTTATATGTTAATGAATGTTAATATGTTAATATGTTAATAGTTAATATGTTAATATGTTAATATGTTAATATGTTAATATGTTAATATGTTAATATGTTAATATGTTAATATGTAATATGTTATATGTAATATGTTAATATGTTAATATGTTAATATGTTAATATGTATATTATATGTTAATATGTTATATTTAATATGTTAATATGTTAATATGTTAATATGTTAATATGTTAATATGTTAATATGTTAATATGTTAATATGTTAATATGTTAATATGTTAATATGTTAATATGTTAATATGTTAATATGTTAATATGTTAATATGTTAATATGTTAATATGTTAATATGTTAATATGTTAATATGTTAATATGTTAATATGTTAATATGTTAATATGTAATATGTTAATATGTTAATATGTTAATATGTTAATATGTTAATATGTTAATATGTTAATATGTTAATATGTTAATATGTAATATGTTAATATGTTAATATGTTAATATGTTAATATGTTAATATGTTAATATGTTAATATGTTAATATGTTAATATGTTAATATGTTAATATGTTATATATATGTTAATATGTTAATATGTTAATATGTTAATATGTTAATATGTAATATGTTAATATGTAATATGTTAATATGTTAATATGTTAATATGTTAATATGTTAATATGTTAATATGTTAATATGTTAATATGTTAATATGTTAATATGTAATGTTAATATGTTAATATGTTAATATGTTAATATGTTAATATGTTATATGTTAATATGTTAATATGTTAATATGTTAATATGTTAATATGTTAATATGTTAATATGTTAATATGTTAATATGTTAATATGTTAATATGTTAATATGTTAATATGTTAATATGTTAATAGGTTAATATGTTAATATGTTAATATGTTAATATGTTAATATGTTAATATGTTAATATTGTTAATATGTTATATGTTAATATGTTAATATGTTATATGTTAATATGTTAATATGTTAATATGTTAATATGTTAATATGTTAATATGTTAATATGTGAATATGTGAATATGTTAATATGTTAATATGTTAATGTTATATGTTAATATGTTAATATGTTAATATGTTAATGTTAATATGTTATATGTTATATGTTAATATGTTAATATGTTAATATGTTAATATGTTAATATGTTAATATGTTAATATGTTAATATGTTAATATGTTAATATGTTAATATGTTAATATGTTAATATGTTAATATGTTAATATGTTAATATGTTAATATGTAATATGTTAATATGTTAATATGTTAATATGTTAATATGTTAATATGTTAATATGTTAATATGTTAATATGTTAATATGTTAATATGTATATGTAATAATGTTAAGTATATGTTAATATGTTATATGTTAATATGTTAATATGTTAATATGTTAATATGTTAATATGTTAATATGTTAATATGTTAATATGTTAATATGTTAATATGTTAATATGTTAATATGTTAATATGTTAATATGTTAATATGTTAATATGTTAATATGTTAATATGTTAATATGTTAATATGTTAATATGTTAATATGTTAATATGTTAATATGTTAATATGTAATATGTTAATATGTAATTGTAATATGTTAATATGTTAATATGTTAATATGTTAATATGTTAATATGTTAATATGTTAATATGTTAATATGTTAATATGTTAATATGTTAATATGTTAATATGTTAATATGTTAATATGTTAATATGTTAATATGTTAATATGTTAATATGTTAATATGTTAATATGTTAATATGTTAATATGTTAATATGTTAATATGTTAATATGTTTAATATGTTAATATGTTAATATGTTAATATGTTAATATGTTAATATGTTAATATGTTAATATGTTAATATGTTAATATGTTAATATGTTAATAGTTAATATGTTAATATGTAATATGTTAATATGTTAATATGTTAATATGTTAGTATGTTAATATGTTAATATGTTAATATGTTAATATGTTAATATGTTAATATGTTAATATGTTAATATGTTAATATGTTAATATGTTAATATGTTAATATGTTAATATGTTAATATGTTAATATGTTAATATGTTAATATGTTAATATGTTAATATGTTAATATGTTAATATGTTAATATGTTAATATGTTAATATGTTAATATGTTAATTGTTAATATGTTAATATGTTAATATGTTAATATGTTAATATGTTAATATGTTAATATGTTAATATGTTAATATGTTAATATGTTAATATGTTAATATGTTAATATGTTAATATGTTAATATGTTAATATGTTAATATGTTAATATGTTAATATGTTAATATGTTAATATGTTAATATGTTAATATGTTAATATGTTAATAGTTAATATGTTAATATGTTAATATGTTAATATGTTAATATGTTAATATGTTAATATGTTAATATGTTAATATGTTAATATGTTAATATGTTAATATGTTAATATGTTAATATGTTAATGTGTTAATATGTTAATATGTTAATATGTTAATATGTTAATATGTTAATATGTTAATATGTTAATATGTTAATATGTTAATATGTTAATATGTTAATATGTTAATATGTTAATATGTTAATATGTTAATATGTTAATATGTTAATATGTTAATATGTTAATATGTTAATATGTTAATATGTTAATATGTTAATATGTTAATATGTTAATATGTTAATATGTTAATATGTTAATATGTTAATATGTAATAGTTAATATGTTAATATGTAATATGTTAATATGTTAATATGTTAATATGTTAATATGTTAATATGTTAATATGTTAATATGTTAATATGTTAATATGTTAATATGTTAATATGTTAATATGTTAATATGTTAATATGTTATATGTTAATATGTTAATATGTTAATATGTTAATATGTTAATATGTTAATATGTTAATAGTTAATATGTTATATGTTAATATGTTAATATGTTAATATGTTAATATGTTAATATGTTAATATGTTAATATGTTAATATGTTAATGTTATTAATATGTTAATATGTTAATATGTTAATATGTTAATATGTTAATATGTTAATATGTTAATATGTTAATATGTTAATATGTTAATATGTTAATATGTTAATATGTTAATATGTTAATATGTTAATATGTTAATATGTTAATATGTTAATATGTTAATATGTTAATATGTTAATATGTTAATATGTTAATATGTTAATATGTTAATATGTTAATATGTTAATATGTTAATATGTTAATATGTTAATATGTATTATGTTAATATGTTATATGTAATGTTAATATGTTAATATGTTAATATGTTAATATGTTAATATGTTAATATGTTAATATGTTAATATGTTAATATGTTATATGTTAATATGTTAATATGTTAATATGTTAATATGTTAATATGTTAATATGTTAATATGTTAATATGTTAATATGTTAATATGTTAATATGTTAATATGTTAATATGTTAATATGTTAATATGTTAATATGTTAATATGTTAATATGTTAATATGTTAATATGTTAATATGTTAATATGTTAATATGTTAATATTTAATATGTTAATATGTTAATAGTTTAATATGTTAATAGTTAATATGTTAATATGTTAATATGTTAATTGTTAATATGTTAATATGTTAATATGTTAATATGTTAATATGTAATATGTTAATATGTTAATATGTTAATATGTTAATATGTTATATGTTAATATGTTAATATGTTAATATGTTAATATGTTAATATGTTAATATGTTAATATGTTAATATGTTAATATGTTAATATGTTAATATGTTAATATGTTAATATGTTAATATGTTAATATGTTAATATGTTAATATGTTAATATGTTAATATGTTAATATGTTAATATGTTAATATGTTAATATTTTAATATGTTAATATGTTAATATGTTAATATGTTAATATGTTAATATGTTAATATGTTAATATGTTAATATGTTAATATGTTAATATGTTAATATGTTAATATGTTAATATGTTAATATGTTAATAGTTATATGTTAATATGTTAATATGTTAATATGTTAATATGTTAATATGTTAAATATGTTAATATGTTAATATGTTAATATGTTAATATGTTAATATGTTAAAAAGGTAATATGTTAATATGTTAATATGTTAATATGTTAATATGTTAATATGTTAATATGTTAATATTATATGTTAATATGTTAATATGTTAATATGTTAATATGTTAATATGTTAATATGTTAATATGTTAATATGTTAATATGTTAATATGTTAATATGTTAATATGTTAATATGTTAATATGTTAATATGTTAATATGTTAATATGTTAATATGTTAATATGTTAATATGTTAATATGTTAATATGTTAATATGTTAATATGTTAATATGTTAATATGTTAATATGTTAATATGTTAATATGTTAATATGTTAATATGTTAATATGTTAATATGTTAATATGTTAATATGTTAATATGTTAATATGTTAATATGTTAATATGTTAATATGTTAATATGTTATATTGTTAATATGTTAATATGTTAATATGTTAATATGTTAATATGTTAATATGTTAATATGTTAATATGTTAATATGTTAATATGTTAATATGTTAATATGTTAATATGTTAATATGTTAATATGTTAATATGTTATATGTTAATATGTTTAATATGTTAATATGTTAATATGTTAATATGTTAATATGTTAATATGTTAATATGTTAATATGTTAATATGTTAATATGTTAATATGTTAATATGTTAATATGTTAATATGTTAATATGTTAATATGTTAATATGTTAATATGTTAATATGTTAATATGTTAATATGTTAATATGTTAATATGTTAATATGTTAATATGTTAATATGTTAATATGTTAATATGTTAATATGTTAATATGTTAATATGTTAATATGTTAATATGTTAATATGTTAATATGTTAATATGTTAATATGTTAATATGTTAATATGTTAATATGTTAATATGTTAATATGTTAATATGTTAATATGTTAATATGTTAATATGTTAATATGTTAATATGTTAATATGTTAATATGTTAATATGTTAATATGTTATTAATATGTTAATATGTTAATATGTTAATATGTTAATATGTTAATATGTTAATATGTTAATATGTTAATATGTTAATATGTTAATATGTTAATATGTTAATATGTTAATATGTTAATATGTTAATATGTTAATATGTTAATATGTTAATATGTTAATATGTTAATATGTTAATATGTTAATATGTTAATATGTTAATATGTTAATATGTTAATATGTTAATATGTTAATATGTAATATGTTAATATGTTAATATGTTAATATGTTAATATGTTAATATGTTAATATGTTAATATGTTAATATGTTAATATGTTAATATGTTAATATGTTAATATGTTAATATGTTAATATGTTAATATGTTAATATGTTAATATGTTAATATGTTAATATGTTAATATGTTAATATGTTAATATGTTAATATGTTAATATGTTAATATGTTAATATGTTAATATGTTAATATGTTAATATGTTAATATGTTAATATGTTAATATGTTAATATGTTAATATGTTAATATGTTAATATGTTAATATGTTAATATGTTAATATGTTAATATGTTAATATGTTAATATGTTAATATGTTAATATGTTAATATGTTAATATGTTAATACGTTAATATGTTAATATGTTAATATGTTAATATGTTAATATGTTAATATGTTAATATGTTAATACGTTAATATGTTAATATGTTAATATGTTAATATGTTAATATGTTAATATGTTAATATGTTAATATGTTAATATGTTAATATGTTAATATGTTAATATGTTAATATGTTAATATGTTAATATGTTAATATGTTAATATGTTAATATGTTAATATGTTAATATGTTAATATGTTAATATGTTAATATGTTAATATGTTAATATGTAATATGTTAATGTTAAATGTTAATATGTTAATATGTTAATATGTTAATAGTAATATGTTAATATGTTAATATGTTAATATGTTAATATGTTAATATGTTAATATGTTAATATGTTAATATGTTAATATGTTAATATGTTAATATGTTAATATGTTAATACGTTAATATGTTAATATGTTAATATGTTAATATGTTAATATGTTAATATGTTAATATGTTAATATGTTAATATGTTAATATGTTAATATGTTAATATGTTAATATGTTAATAAGTTAATATGTTAATATGTTAATTTAATATGTTAATATGTTAATATGTTAATATGTTAATATGTTACTATGTTAATATGTTAATATGTTAATATGTTAATATGTTAATATGTTAATATGTTAATATGTTAATATGTTAATATGTTAATATGTTAATATGTTAATATGTTAATATGTTAATATGTTAATATGTTAATATGTTAATATGTTAATATGTTAATATGTTAATATGTTAATATGTTAATATTATATGTAATATGTTAATATGTTAATATGTTAATATGTTATAAGTTAATATGTTAATATGTTAATATGTTAATATGTTAATATGTTAATATTTAATATGTTAATAAGTTAATATGTTAATATGTTAATATGTTAATAGTTAATATGTTAATATGTTAATATAGTTAATATGTTAATATGTTAATATGTTAATATGTTAATATGTTAATATGTTAATATGTTAATATGTTAATATGTTAATATGTTAATATGTTAATATGTTAATATGTTAATATGTTAATATGTTAATATGTTAATATGTTAATATGTTAATATGTTTATATGTTAATATGTTAATATGTTAATATGTTAATATGTTAATATGTATATAGTTAATATGTTAATATGTTAATGTTAATGTTATGTTAATATGTTAATATGTTAATATGTTAATATGTTAATATGTTAATATGTTAATATGTTAATATGTTAATATGTTAATATGTTAATATGTTAATATGTTAATATGTTAATATGTTAATATGTTATATGTTAATATGTTAATATGTTAATATGTTAATATGTTAATATGTTAATATGTTAATATGTTAATATGTTAATATGTTAATATGTTAATATGTTAATATGTTAATATGTTAATATGTTAATATGTTAATATGTTAATATGTTAATATGTTAATATGTTAATATGTTAATATGTTAATATGTTAATATGTTAATATGTTAATATGTTAATATGTTAATATGTTAATATGTTAATTTGTTAATATGTTAATATGTTAATATGTTAATATGTTAATATGTTATATGTTAATATGTTAATATGTTAATATGTTAATATGTTAATATGTTAATATGTTAATATGTTAATATGTTAATTTGTTAATATGTTAATATGTTAATATGTTAATATGTTAATATGTTAATATGTTAATATGTTAATATGTTAATATGTTAATATGTTATAGTTAATATGTTAATATGTTAATATTTAAGATTAATATGTTAATATGTTAATATGTTAATATGTTAATATGTTAATATGTTAATATGTTAATATGTTAATATGTTAATATGTTAATATGTTAATATGTTAATATGTTAATATGTTAATATGTTAATATGTTAATATGTTAATATGTTAATATGTTAATATGTTAATATGTTAATATGTTAATATGTTAATAGTTAATATGTAATATGTTAATATGTTAATATGTTAATATGTTAATATGTTAATATGTTAATATGTTAATATGTTAATATGTTAATATGTTAATATGTTAATATGTTAATATGTTAATGTGTTAATATGTTAATATGTTAATATGTTAATATGTTAATATGTTAATGTTAATGTGTTAATATGTTAATGTGTTAATATGTTAATAGTTAATATGTAATATGTAATATGTAATATGTAATATGTAATATGTAATATGTAATATGTAATATGTAATATGTAATATGTAATATGTAATATGTAATATGTAATATGTAATATGTAATATGTAATATGTAATATGTAATATGTAATATGTAATATGTAATATGTAATATGTAATATGTAATATGTAATATGTAATATGTAATATGTAATATGTAATATGTTAATATGTTAATATGTTAATATGTTAATATGTTAATATGTTAATATGTTAATATGTTAATATGTTAATATGTTAATATGTTAATATGTTAATATGTTAATATTTTAATATGTTAATATTTAATATGTTAATATGTTAATGTTATATGTTAATATGTTAATATGTTAATATGTTAATATGTTAATGTGTTAATATGTTAATATGTTAATATGTTAATATGTTAATATGTTAATATGTTAATATGTTAATATGTTAATATGTTAATATGTTAATATGTTAATATGTTAATATGTTAATATGTTAATATGTTAATATGTTAATATGTTAATATGTTAATCTGTTAATATGTTAATATGTTAATATGTTAATATGTTAATATGTTAATATGTTAATATGTTAATATGTTAATATGTTAATATGTTAATATGTTAATATGTTAATATGTTAATATGTTGTTAATATGTTAATATGTTAATATGTTAATATGTTAATATGTTAATATGTTAATATGTTAATATGTTAATATGTTAATATGTTAATATGTTAATATGTTAATATGTTAATATGTTAATATGTTAATATGTTAATATGTTATTAATATGTTAATATGTTATTAATATGTTAATATGTTAATAATGTTAATATGTTAATATGTTAATATGTTAATATGTTAATATGTTAATATGTTAATATGTTAATATGTTAATATGTTAATATGTTAATATGTTAATATGTTAATATGTTAATATGTTAATATGTTAATGTGTTAATATGTTAATATGTTAATATGTTAATATGTTAATATGTTAATATGTTAATATGTTAATATGTTAATATGTTAATATGTTAATATGTTAATATGTTAATATGTTAATATGTTAATATGTTAATTATATGTTAATATGTTAATATGTTAATATGTTAATATGTTAATATGTTAATATGTTAATATGTTAATATGTTAATATGTTAATATGTTAATATGTTAATATGTTATTTAGTTAATATGTTAATATGTTAATATGTTTAATATGTTAATATGTTAATATGTTAATATGTTAATATGTTAATATGTTAATATGTTAATATGTTAATATGTTAATATGTAATATGTTAATATGTTAATATGTTAATATGTTAATATGTTAATATGTTAATATGTTAATATGTTAATATGTTAATATGTTAATATGTTAATATGTTAATATGTTAATATGTTAATATGTTAATATGTTAATATGTTAATATGTTAATATGTTAATATGTTAATATGTTAATATGTTAATATGTTAATTAATAGTTAATATGTTAATATGTTAATATGTTAATATGTTAATATGTTAATATGTTAATTGTTAATATGTTAATATGTTAATATGTTAATATGTTAATATGTTAATATGTTATATGTTAATATGTTAATATGTTAATATGTTAATATGTTAATATGTAATATGTTAATATGTTAATATGTTAATATGTTAATATGTTAATATGTTATATGTTAATGTGTTAATGTGTTAATATGTTAATATGTTAATATGTTAATATGTTAATATGTTAATATGTTAATATGTTAATATGTTAATGTGTTAATATGTTAATATGTTAATATGTTAATATGTTAATATGTTAATATGTTAATATGTTAATATGTTAATATGTTAATATGTTAATATGTTAATATGTTAATATGTTAATATGTTAATATGTTAATATGTTAATATGTTAATATGTTAATATGTTAATATGTTAATATGTTAATATGTTAATATGTTAATATGTTAATATGTTAATATGTTAATATGTTAATATGTTAATATGTTAATATGTTAATTATGTTAATTAATATGTTAATATGTTAATATGTTAATATGTTAATATGTTAATATGTTTAATATGTTAATATGTTAATATGTTAAAGTAATGTTATATGTTAATATGTTAATATGTTAATATGTTAATATGTTAATATGTTAATATGTTAATATGTTAATATGTTAATATGTTAATATTGTTAATATGTTAATATGTTAATATGTTAATATGTAATATGTTAATATGTTAATATGTTATATGTTAATATGTTAATATGTTAATATGTTAATATGTTAATATGTTAATATGTTAATATGTTAATATGTTAATATGTTAATATGTTAATATGTTAATATGTTAATATGTTAATATGTTAATATGTTAATATGTTAATATGTTAATATGTTAATATGTTAATATGTTAATATGTTAATATGTTAATATGTTAATATGTTAATATGTTAATATGTTAATATGTTACTATGTTAATAGTTAATATGTTAATATGTTAATATGTTAATATGTTAATATGTTAATATGTTAATATGTTAATATGTTAATATGTTAATATGTTAATATGATAATATGTTAATATGTTAATATGTTAATATGTTAATATGTTAATATGTTAATATGTTAATATGTTAATATGTTAATATGTTAATATGTTAATATGTTAATATGTTAATATGTTAATATGTTAATATGTTAATATGTTAATATGTTAATATGTTAATATGTTAATATGTTAATATGTTAATATGTTAATATGTTAATATGTTAATATGTTAATATGTTATATGTTAATATGTTAATATGTTAATATGTTAATATGTTAATATGTTAATATGTTAATATGTTAATATGTTAATATGTTAATATGTTAATATGTTAATATGTTAATATGTTAATATGTTAATATGTTAATATGTTAATATGTTAATATGTTAATATGTTAATATGTTAATATGTTAATATGTTAATATGTTAATATGTTAATATGTTAATATGTTAATATGTTAATATGTTAATATGTTAATATGTTAATATGTTAATGTGTTAATATGTTAATATGTTAATATGTTAATATGTTAATATGTTAATATGTTTAATATGTTAATATGTTAATATGTTAATATGTTAATATGTTAATATGTTAATATGTTAATATGTTAATATGTTAATATGTTAATATGTTAATATGTTAATATGTTAATATGTTAATATGTTAATATGTTAATATGTTAATATGTTAATATGTTAATATGTTAATATGTTAATATGTTAATATGTTAATATGTTAATATGTTAATATGTTAATATGTTAATATGTTAATATGTTAATATGTTAATATGTTAATATGTTAATATGTTAATATGTTAATATGTTAATATGTAATATGTTAATATGTTAATATGTTAATATGTTAATATGTTAATATGTTAATATGTTAATATGTTAATATGTTAATAAGTTAATATGTTAATATGTTAATATGTTAATATGTTAATATGTTAATATGTTAATATGTTAATATGTTATGGTAATATGTTAATATGTTAATATGTTAATATGTTAATATGTTAATATGTTAATATGTTAATATGTTAATATGTTAATATGTTAATATGTTAATATGTTAATATGTTAATATGTTAATATGTTAATATGTTAATATGTTAATATGTTAATATGTTAATATGTTAATATGTTAATATGTTAATATGTTAATATGTTAATATGTTAATATGTTAATATGTTAATATGTTAATATGTTAATATGTTAATATGTTAATATGTTAATATGTTAATATGTTAATATGTTAATATGTTAATATGTTAATATGTTAATATGTTAATATGTTAATATGTTAATAGTTAATATGTTAATATGTTAATATGTTAATATGTTAATATGTTAATATGTTAATATGTTAATATGTTAATATGTAATAGTTAATATGTTAATATGTTAATATGTTAATATGTTAATATGTTAATATGTTAATATGTTAATATGTTAATATGTTAAATATGTTAATATGTTAATATGTTAATATGTTAATATGTTAATATGTTAATATGTTAATATGTTAATATGTTAATATGTTAATATGTTAATATGTTAATATGTTAATATGTTAATATGTTAATATGTTAATATGTTAATATGTTAATATGTTAATATGTTAATATGTTAATATGTTAATATGTTAAATATGTTAATATGTTAATATGTTAATATGTTAATATGTTAATATGTTAATATGTTAATATGTTAATATGTTAATATGTTAATATGTTAATATGTTAATATGTTAATATGTTAATATGTTAATATGTTAATATGTTAATATGTTAATATGTTAATATGTTAATATGTTAATATGTTAATTTGTTAATATGTTAATATGTTAATATGTTAATATGTTAATATGTTAATATGTTAATATGTTAATATGTTAATATGTTAATATGTAA
>CALYJB010000285.1:0-22200 GCA_944738965.1 Nebria brevicollis
CCCAAACGGTACTGGAAACAAGAAAATGGCTCTTGAAATTTCTTTCTATTATATTTATTTTTACATAAATTGTATCATCTGCGCCTGTTGTTTATCAAAAAAAAAAAAACAAAATAGACTTAAATAATTTGAAGTTTGACATTTTATATTTATTCTATGAAATATATTTAGTGTAAAAGTGTTCCAAACAAATATTATAAATTAGAAAAATAAGGAAACTACGATATGGTTTAACCCAAATGCGTATAAGAAAGTTCGGTGCATGACACTGCAGATGTTTTTAAACGGTATACATTCACAACAATAGATTGAATAATACAATATTGTAGTAATAAACTAATCAGATCTCAAGTAAGATGATTATAGTGCGATGGATAACAGTGCTTTAATATATAACTAATTTAGTCATTTATCATTTCTGGTATCTAGAACTGTCAATCTCTTGCATATTTAGACAATATAATAAAATATAGCGACACGTAATTTAATGTATTTAGTAATCCATAAATGTCTAACTTTTCGTTTCTTTAACTGTCAATTTCCTACCGGCAAAACATATTCATTTTAAAATTGTAGTGTATTCCTATGAATTGTTCGAAATTGTTTCTATGTTAAATTGTAATGATTTCAAATAATTTGAATTCACAATTATATAGTTTAATCGACATAATGAAAAACGATTATTAATTGAGTATTTTACGAGTGCAATATTGTCATTCTGTATAAGATATTCACTTATTCTCAAATTTGGTGTACTAATCAAAATTATTCTAATCCGACAGTACTATGCTAGCGAAGAAACATAAAATAGATATAAAAATATGTAATATTGTACGTAATATTTTGAAAAAAATTTAAAATTCTTCGTAGAATAGTTACCTAAAGAATTTAAAATGAGTGGATCAATTTACGAAGCATGTCAGGTGTTATACTACGTAGATAAAATATTTAATTTCAACTGTTTCCCATTACAAACTACTAAAACTATTCGTGATTTTATACCATTTATTTTTTATTTTTTAATACAAATTTCCGCAAATATAGGTTTTTATAACATCGATGAATTTTACGATACAGAGAGGTTATTTATATCAAAAATAGATCAATTTTGTATGCTCTTATTTTCATCATTATATATAATTTTCGTTATTACTGGGTATGCAACCAGGAAAAGACTAAAAGTAATTATTACTCATCTGTTTAAAATTCATGTACCGATCGATGTTTTTGCAACTGATCGAAGAAACAACATGGCAGCTGGACTAATAGTTTTCATAATAGTTATTACACTTCAGGTTTTTGATTATTTATTTTACTTCCAATTTAATGATCCATCATCACATATGGTAGTTATCTTCTTTTCTGTAATGGATATTTATATTTCAATGAACATATTTTGTATTTGTATCTACGCGCATATATTTCGAAAACTTTTTTGTTATTTAAATCTAAAAATTGATTCACAAATCTGTGCCGATGTATGCTTGTGGGGTGAATTTAGTACACTTCATATGTGTTTAAAACAATTAATGCAAGAATCTTGTAGACTATTTACTGTTCAAATTCTGTTACTAATGTTATTAAATTTTACTTATTTAATTGATAATGTTGGGTATTTTGTATTGCTCGCTCAAGATCCAAATTATAATATTGCAATTACAATCGTTGGGTCTATTAAATGGATAACAACGACTGCCATTAGAATTCTTGTTATAATACAATATTTTAATGCTGCTGAAATCGAGGTAAGAATTTAAAAAATACTTTCTCTGTAATTGAGCGGTTGCATCTGTAGCCTGTTAAAACAATATAATTACAATCCAGTTGCATGTATTGTCATGGTATTTCTCTCACATTAATAATAATGCTGGAACTAAAATACAAAAAAATGCTAAATGATAATAAATATGTTTGCGGATATTACGTTTTGCAAAACTGTATATGTTGCTTTTTATAAGTAGTAAAATGTAAAGATATATTCAACTCTATCCTTACACACTTCTTTCGCTTCCTTCAAATTTTTTATACACGCACTTGTATTCCACTTACGTACAACTTTTCTTCCACGTAATTCATTTTCAGTCATATTTATCGACTAATTCCGCGGACGGTCTCGCATTCTCCCACCATTAATCTCCACTGCGTAAATCTTTTTAGTCAATATTTCATTCGATACTCTTTCAAAATGGCCATTTGGTTCGCACCTATTCTTTTTACCCACGTTTTCTGCATTCTGTTTTTACACGACAAATACCTCTCAAAAGTTTCATTTCCACAACAGTCACACGATTTTATGCTTGGTTTGCCATTTACAACATTTATTACCATACACAGACGATGGCATAACAACACCATTGCTTACACATAGTCATGCATCTTATAATATATAATATTAAAATTTCTCGCGAACAATCCTTGCGCTTTACAACCAGCGGACACTCTTCTCTCAATCCCCACAACCATACTTTTCATCACTAGAATATAAGCAATCCAAATAAACGAATTGTTTAAATTTCTCGAGTGTTAACGCTCTACTGCCTAAATGATTGAAGTTAAAACTATGAAACTCTAAACATAAGATTTGTATATGCCTTGCAATCAAATTTTGAAAAGAATATTCAATCCAGATGTGAATATTTATATATATTTTTTGCGGTTCTGCAATAACTCAAAGATGGTTGCACTTAGCATAAAAATTGGAGATATTGAACTTCGCACAACTTTTGCTTACATTTCTTTTCATAGAAGGTATTTGTTGCAAGTAAATGGCTATTGTAATTTGTTCTAATTTTATTTATGTTTATATAAATCGTATCAACTATGCTTGCCAGTGTATGTATAGCGGATCTACTACCGCAAATGGACGTCTATTCTTTATTAATATATTGCTATGATTAAATATTAACACTGCACGGGTAATATGTGGATAAGTAGTCAACGAATTCATAGAGAAGACATAGTTTGATATAGAAATTTAAAGTAAAATTAGTTAAACCTACAGTAAATACAATAGAAAAACAGGAAAGTTAGAGATACCGTTTTAAAATTGACTCAGTAAATCAATATCTTGAAGAAAGGCGAGCACTTTCCAATATTTGTTATATGATTTTGCATATAAACCTCTAAAGGGACTCTCAATACCAGCATTTCAACGATGTATATTTATTGGGATATTTATATAGGATATTTATATAGGATATTTATATATTTATTAGAATATTACAACTATCAGAAAAATTGAGGATTATTACATATTATTGTTTTTGTTATTATTATTTATAAAACTGCACATCGCTGTTGTTATGACCAAGCCAACTCGATCACGCTGTTTTAAAACATGCTGTGAGCGCTCTTCTCTCCAACACCCCTTCTCGCTTCAGCGTGTTCTTCCTCTCGTACTATTTCTTACTGCAGTTTTTATCCATTTTTGACGTTCTCGAAGTGGTAGCTCAAGCACTTCATTCCATGTACTTGGTTCCTTTTAGAGAATTGTATGTACTTTGTAAACCAGCCGCTTTGGTGGCACACCTTTATTTGCGCGTTTTGAGGAACGGTTTGTAACTGATTGTAATTGATCAGTTGAGTGAGCTTCGTGTTCTTCATTGATGCTGTTTTCCAATTCATCGTCTTCCGAATATACATTATCCTCATTCATCGTCTTCATTTCAACAGAAATTAGCCCTTCTGGTTCGATATTTCTTGTATCTTTCTGTTCTAGACTTTGATTCGAAATTTGTTTCTTTACATCGCTCTCGATGATTCGTACTGATCTACTAATCCAAACCCGATTTGTTTTTGTATCTAGAATGCGGTAACCTTTGGTGTTACCATCATAGCCAACCAAAACACCTACTTCAACTTTGTCGTCCCATTTTCTTCTCTTTTGCTTTGGTATTAAAGAAAATATCTTTGAACCAAATACCCTGATATGACTTATATCAGGTTTCACGCCTGTGAATAATTCAATAGGAGTCTTCTCAATGCTACGACTCGGTGTTCGGTTTTGAAAGTAAGTCGCGGTTAAAATAGCTTCACCCCAAAAACGATTATCTAGTCCAGCATCAAGCAACATACATTTGGCTGATTCGGTTAAGGATCGATTTTTCCGTTCGGCTACACCATTTTGTTGTGGAGTATAGACGACCGTGAGTTGTTGCTGAATTCCTTTCTTTCGTAGGTAATTCTGCAACTCATGTGTAATATACTCCTTACCATTATCTGTGCGTAGAGCGGTAGGTTTTCGGCCGAATCTAGTCTCCATTGCTGAGACGTAATCTTGTATAGCTTCCGATACTTGATCCTTTGATTTAACAAGTCGTACCACTGTAAATCGTGAGTAGTCGTCAATAATTGTTAGAAAATATCGATTACCACTTGGAGTAGCTGTCTGCATCGGTCCACACAAATCGGAATGTATAAGCCGCATCGGTTCCTTTTCTCTATTCTTGCTAGTAGGAAATTTTATTTGAGATAATTTATCTTTAATACAATCTTCGCAGATAATCTCGTCGCAACATGTTTTCATTTTTATTCCAGTGGCAAGATCTTCTTTAACCAGACGTTTAATTGCTGTAGTGTCTCTGTGACCTAACCTGCGGTGCCATTGGTGAAGACATGCTGTTTCATTTACAACACGAGCAGACGCATCCGGCTCTGTTGTTTCCAGCTTAAACAAACTTCCGTCAGTGTTCGTCCTTGCAATGACCTGTTGACCATGATAGAAAGTACAAGTATCATGCTCAAATACAACTCGGTAACCATGTTGAGTTATTCGTCGAACTGAAAGTAAACCCCCATCAAGTTGTGGAACATATAATACATCTATAAGTTTTATATTTTTAATTCGCCCATTGGGCAACCCACAAGACAGCCAGCCCTCTCCAATTCCTGCTGCTTCAACTTGTGAACCATCTGCAAGATACACCGTTGTTTTGGTGTCACGTAGTGAATTAAAGAATGATCGCTTGCTCGTCATGTGACTTGTTGCACCTGAGTCAACGAACCACCCTTCAGTGTCCACCATGCGAACTCCATCTCTTACCTCGAAAGTGATGTGATTATCAGCCGCACCTTTTCTATCTTCGATTGAAGATTTTGCTGATTCTGGTCCTGTCGTTTGGTGCTGCAATGACTTCTTGTAATAATAACAATTTGCTTTGAGATGTCCTTGTTTGTTACAAAAGAAACATGTCCGCATTTCCTTGCTGCTGTTCTTTCCTCCTTTCTTGTTGTTACCATGTTGATGACCTTGACTATTCTTCCTAGTAGCTATGGCTGCTGATTGAAGCGCCGCTTCAACTCCTCCTTGGTTGGATTCGCAATTCTCCATGCGCCGTTGGTATTCATCCAATATTTTACCGGTGACATATTCAACAGTCAGGTCTGCCTCATCGCGACCCTCTAGTGCTGTTACAAGTCCCGAATACGATTCAGGAAGACTCACCAGTAATACTGCAACGACTTCCTCGTCTTCTAGTGACTTTCCAGACCCACGCAATAGTCCAACTATCTCCATAATGGAGTCAATGTGGTTGCTCATGGAACCGCTATGTATTGTATTGCTATACAATTTTCGCCGCAAGTATAATCTGCTGCCAAAAGTTGAACGTTCATATTTCTTCGATAGTGCCTGCCACATATCGTAAGCATAATTAAAATGTGCGATGTGTACCAGCTGATTGTCATCAACACTTAGCGTAATGTACGCCATTGCCCTATTATTGCATTTCTTCCACGCGTCACTTAATTCCTCCGGTTTCAATTCATTTACGACATCCCACAAATCGTCACGTATTAAAATAGCACGTAATTTTGTCTTCCAGTACACGTAATTTCCGCCATTAAGTACCGAAATGTTCATTTTTGTACTATCGTAAGCCATATTAACTTTCCTTGAATCAAGCGATTTCCAATAAATATTAATAATTACAGTTATTGCCTAACTGGGCCCATAACCTATTGGGATATTTATATAGGATATTTATATATTTATTAGAATATTACAACTATCAGAAAAATTGAGGATTATTACATATTATTGTTTTTATTATTATTATTTATAAAACTGCACATCGCTGTTGTTATGACAAAGCCAACTCGATCACGCTGTTTTAAAACATGCTGTGAGCGCTCTTCTCTCCAACAATATTATAACTTGGACACAGCTCACATATATGTTTGAGAGTGGGCCTAGTGTTACAAGTGAAGTAGAGCGGTTGTTCTCCTTGTAACAGGTACGAGGGTTGCCTTTTATATTTTGAGATTAGCCAACCTTAGTGCTGACGCCTGGCAACTGACGTCTGTGTTGCAAAGTTTGCCATTTTGACGATATATTTACTCAGAACGTTTTGACATACGAGCGCTATTTGTATTGTTTTTCGTAGATTGAAAAACTTATCTCGGTCAAAAAATGGAATTAAATCGTCATCGTTATTGTGCTATTATTTTTTACGATGTTCGACGTGGATTAGCGCAACAACAGTGTATCGATGAACTTAATTCAATTTTTGGCGGTGACGCACCTTCTAGGGCCAATGTTTATCGATGATTTACCGAATTCAATCATGTCGTGACATGTCGTCCAAAATCAATACTTGTTCCGCAAAAAATTGTTGCTGTGCGTTAATTTATACTACAAGATCGTCAAGAGACTTATCGTGAGATTAAGGTATACTTGGACATTAGTGGGACCAGCATACATTTAATATTACATGTACATTCGCTAGTACAAAACATTTGTTCACGGTGGATCCTTCACAATTTGTCAAGCGCTCAAAAACAGGCTCGTGTCAATTGGTCGCAAGAAATGCCAAAAAATACGATTGCGGTGCTTCAAAACTTGTGTATGACATCGTTACAGGTGACGAATAGTGCAGATACGAGTAGGAGCCTAAAAGTAAACAGCAGTCGACTGTATTAGTTTTCCAAGACGAGTCAAACCCAACAAAAGTCGTTCGCGCGCGAATTACTGCGAAGCAAATGGTCGCATATTTTTTTCGGAAAAACTTAACATATCTCAACCGTACCCTTGGTGCAACGTAGAACGGTCAATTCTGAATGGCGGCACACAACCATTTGTTTGCCGGAAGTCTTCGGAGAAATAAGAAAAACCAATCGCCGCAAACGAATCATTCTCCGCCACGATAATGCGATTTCTCTTACATCGGATCTAACAAGTGACTTTTTGAGCGCTCAAAACGTCGATTTAGTGAATCATCGGCGGATGATTATATGGCGATATAATCCTGATTTCTTTATATTCCCGAACATTACGAATAAATTGTGAGGTCAACGTTTTTCGACACCTGAAGAAGCGGCTGATGCGTTCAAAATGCATGTTTTGGAGGTACCTCATTCGGAGAGGAAAAAGTGTTTCGAAAAAAAGCAAGAAATTCATGGAGAATATTTTGAAAAACAATAAACCCATTTTCGAAGCTAAATATATGTTTGTGTTCTCTATTCTCAAAATATAAAAGGCAACCCTTGTACAAGTGTATGAGACAAGTGTTCCCTAATCTCAGACGTGAGATGGCTACTTGCTCATACCGTTTTAGGTGGAGCGGTGATATCTACCTCTCCACTGACATTTTTGCAAGTCGAAATTTATTATTCCACTTCTGCTATTTCTTGAGACAATACACAGACACAGATTTCAACACATCGTCAGTGCGCAGACGATGACAAACAACATAGTTCCCGTTGGCTGCTACAAGCGGCTAGAGGGCAGTTGTACAATTTCTATTGACTTGGTTAAAACTTATGTTTTACATGATAATAAAATAAGACACTTGGTTTATAATTTCACAAAATATTTATTCATAGAATACTTAAGTTTCACTATACAATAGCATCATCAGTTCTATAGTATATAGTATATAGTATATATAGTATATAGTATATATATATATATATATATATATATATATATATATATATATATATATATATATATATATATATATATATATATATATATATATATATATATATATATATATATATATATATATATATATATATATATATATATATATATATATATATATATATATATATATATATATATATATATATATATATATATATATATATATATATATATATATATATATATATATATATATATATATATATATATATATATATATATATATATATATATATATATATATATATATATATATATATATATATATATATATATATATATATATATAATATATAATATATATATATATATATATATATATATATATATATATATATATATATATATATTATATATATATATATATATATATATATATATATATATATATATATATATATATATATATATATATATATATATATATATATATATATATATATATATATATATATATATATATATATATATATATATATATATATATATATATATATATATATATATATATATATATATATATATATATATATATATATATATATATATATATATATATATATATATATATATATATATATATATATATATATATATATATATATATATATATATATATATATATATATATATATATATATATATATATATATATATATATATATATATATATATATATATATATATATATATATATATATATATATATATATATATATATTATATATATATATATATATATATATATATATATATATATATATATATATATATATATATATATATATATATATATATATATATATATATATATATATATATATATATATATATATATATATATATATATATATATATATATATATATATATATATATATATATATATTTATATATATATATATATATATATATATATATATATATATATATATAAATTAAATACTCAATATTTTATTTAAATAATTTCGTATAATATTAAATACAACAGTATTCGTTTTGTAGACTTACAACGAACGAACTGAGAACAATCAACTCATATTTATAATGTTACGTGCTATTTATGCTGTTTATAGTTTTATGGAAATATACTAAGATTTAGCTGATGCTGCAGGTTGCAACTTACAATATATGTAAAATAACTTCAAGGCCTTATATAATTCCTCCCTTCTAAAATTTTACAATAATTGTAAGATGTTATTCTATTGTTTCTAATATAATATCGTTTGATTTATTTTTTAATGTGTTCTCTTTTCGTTTCCATAAGTTTTTACATTTATTCTTATATTTAGAACATAACATGAACATTATGATAATTACAATGATGCAATATAATATGTAAGAATGATGGTTATTATTTATTTGTGATTCTTCTATTCGTGGAGCATTTTTGATTTTTATATCAACTGGTTTTATTTCTTTTAGTTTAATCTGACTTAGCGTTTTCAAATTATTGGAGGGGTTGAAATTTTCAAATTGTATTTCTTTATATGTTTCTTGAATAACATTGAATTTAAAATTATTTATCTTACATCCTTCTGTTAATTTATATTTGTATATTCCTTGTATATTTTTATTCAAAATATTTGTTTGACAATTAATCTGAATTTGTTGTTCGTTGGGACTTATAATTATTAAGTCGTTCGTATTTTCTATTTGTTCCCAAGTGTTTTCTAATTTTATGTCATGATATAAACAACCATCGTTCTTTTGGTTACTTACAATATTCCTAATACATTTATTAATTTTAATATATCGACTATTACAATAGTGTAAATTACTTATTTGAATACAGTTATCAGTAATATATTTATTTCCATTATCTAGGTAGTATATACTTTGTTTTTCATTAAGCATAATAAGAGAATTATTTTTGTAGACGGGAATAGGGGTAAATTGGTGTAAAGGATAAGTATTTAAAGTGTAAATAGGAATATTTATTATGTAGTGTAAGCCAAATATCTTTATTTTGTGTTATTTGTTGTAGGGTATTAGGACTTATGATGCTGGTGTGTAATTTTCTTAGGCTACAGAATGTGAGGCTAACTTCGATTTGTTTGCATAAGTCGTTCATGTTTTGTAAAAAGAATATTAATTTTATGTTTTGTAAATGTTCGTCTAATGTTTTTCCGAAAATGATTATGTCGTCGAGGTAGACTAGGCATACTTTGTTAACTAAGTCTCCTAATGCGATATTCATCATTCTCTGAAATGTTGCCGGGGCATTTTTTAAGCCGAATAGCATGCGAACGAATTCGTAATGTCCGGACGTTGTGGAAAATGCAGTTTTTTCGATATCATCTTTATTCATTAGGATTTGATGGAAGCCAGAATGCAAATCGAGGGTAGTGAAATATTTTGAACATCCTATATGGTCTAATAGGGAGTCTATGTTCGGAATTGGGAAACGATCGTCTTTTGTTTTTGTATTTAATTTACGGTAATCAATAACTAATCTTGTCTTACGTTTACCAGATGCGTCTAATTTTTTCTGTACAATCCAAATAGGTGAATTCCAAGGAGAATGTGAAGGTTGTATTACGTTTTCTTTTAGTAAATTTTGAATGTGTTCCTCAATGTCTTTTTCATAAATTTGTGGAAGTCTATAATTTTTTGTGTGTATGGGAGTTTCTTCATTAACTATAATTTTATGTGTACAAATGTTAGTGTTGGATAATTTTTCGTCTTTTTTTGGGAATAAGTTTTTATATTCTCTAATGACTAAGTCTAATTTTTGTTTTTCTAAATTGCTTAAATGTTTGTTTCGAATTTGGATATTATTGTTTTGTTTTGATGTTTCTGAATAACTTTGTAATTTTCTTTCTTTTCCTTGTATTTTAATAATGTTTTTTAAGAAGTCAATTTGTATGTTTAAATCTTTAAATGCTTCTATACCTAGAAGTAGGTTGTATTCCTTATGAAATTTATGGATGTAACATTTTATTGGAATTTTGTTTAGATTTAATATGACATATTCGTTTGTTGTGGTTTTCCCGTTTACAGTTTTAAAAGTGCATTTTTCATTATAAGTTTTCATGTTTTTTGTTCTTACTATTTCCGGAGTTATTAAATTTATACTAGAGCCTGTATCAAAGAGAATAATATAATTTTTAATTTTTAACGACGGTAGGTGATAAGTAATACTTGACATTACTTGTTTAATGTGTCCTCGCCGTTTTCTAACTCTAAAAAAAGAATCTTCGTCTATTTCGTTTTCAGATTCGTGGTCAAGTTGTTCTATGATTTCTGTATCGTTAGTTTCGTCAAAGTTATAATTCTGTCTAATTGTTTGTGTTGACATGGGTTGTGTCAAGCGAGTCTGTTGTGTCATGGGTCTTGGTTGAAAATTACGTTTTGTTTCATAGAAATTCTTCAAATTTTGTCTGGGTGCAAATTGTGTTGGTTGTTTATTAACTGTGTTAAATGGTATAGGTTTGGAAGGAAATTGTTGAGCAGGGAATTTCTTAGGAGGTAGGCTGAATGAGAAATTTGGTTTTTCTTTTAATACAGGGGATTGATGCGAATAGTTGAATTCATTTCGCAAGAGAATTTCGCATTGTTCTAGGGATTGTGGTTCTTTTACAATAAATGAACCCCGTATAGAAATTGGTAGTAGTGAAATAAAGTGTGAAACAACTAATTTTTGATTTTCTCTAATTATTGCATTTTTTTGAAGTTGATTATATTCCGTTAGGAGGATTTTTGATTTATATTGCGAAAATCTTTGTGAAATGGACTCTAAAGTTTTATCGGAATTGATTTTATTTCTAATTTGTAATATTTCTAGTAATATAGTCTCTGCCGTGCTTTTGTCGCAAAAATTAGTAGTTAAATACGTTTTCAATTCGTCCCAAGTTGAGAATTTATTTTCTGATAATAATTCAGCGGCTTTGTGAGTTAGTTTATTTTTTATTAATCCAAACAAGTATGTTCGTTGGATATCATTAATTTGTATGTTAGTTAATGCGGAATGTACTTCATCTACAGCGGATATGAAGTTGTTAAGAATTTTAATATTTCCGTCATATGAAGGAATAATTTCTGACAGATTTTTGAGTTCTGCTAATGTCGTAGTAGACATTGTTAAATATAAATTATTTAGTCGACTTGGTCTCAAAGAAATTCTCTGTACCGAGATTTTGGTAGTTTGACTATTTTCGACTTCGGAATCTGAAGTTACGTGTTCCGATTCCGATGAACTACTATTGTTCATAAATATGTGTGTGTTGAGACTATGTCGGTCTCTTGATACTTTTATTACTAGTCTTTGCTAGAAGTATCTCTTTGTGTAATAATATTATAAGTAAATTATGATTAACTTACAATGGTAGTAATAATATAATTGTGGAGGGATGTTTTACGGGCATCACCGGGTTCTTCTGTTCTTCTAGTCTTCTGATTCTTCAAGAGGACAGCAGATATCTTTCAGGCGACGTGGACCGGTTGTGGAACAGCAAGTTGCCAATCTGATGTTGTCTTCTTTTAAAGATGGGTCGTGGGTAGACCCTGATGGGCACTGTTTAGCCTTTTACGTAGGTTTGCAGAATAGCAAAGCGAAGAATTATATTCACCACACAATAACTTGTGTTTCGATGCTATCCTACCGACTGCGCCAATTAAATACTCAATATTTAATTTAAATAAAAAAAATCTTTTTTATTTCGTATAATATTAAATACAACAGTATTCGTTTTGTAGACTTACAACGAACGAACTGAGAACAATCAACTCATATTTCTAATGTTACGTGCTATTTATGCTGTTTATAGTTTTATGGAAATATACTAAGATTTAGCTGATGCTGCAGGTTGCAACTTACAATATATGTAAAATAACTTCAAGGCCTTATATAATTTATATATATTTATATGTATTCAAGAATTACTTATGTTTTAGCTTGTTTTTAATGTTTGTTTACAATTTGAAATGATCTCATAGAAACAACAAAAATGCCTCTGACTACTCTGGTAACTAGTACACGATTGGTATATATAATTATTCATTATACTATAGAAGTAATTATTAGGACCGTAAATTAGTTGATCTTCCCAAACATATAATACATTTACTAAACATTTTCACACACTTTTCATGTATTACCGTTAAATTACACACTAGCACAGTTGATTCGATTTATTAAACATATATTTTCATATCTACGAAACTTGTTAACACAAATCAATATTTTTGAATTTAAATAACAGTTTTTGAAAAAATATTTTCGTTAAAATTGTGAAAAGTACTAATATCTTTCAATTTTTGCAAAGAAATTATACATTTAAGTAAACGTATCTATTGTTTCGTATGTTACCGAGGCCGTGAAATATGTTCTCGTATATTATCGAAGTATACGCGTTTTTCTGTGACAATATCAATATTTTTTTGTAGGCCAATAAATCACCATTACTATTGCATGAACTATGGAATAAATATTCAAATAAATCTGAATACCAGAGAGAAATAATTAATGTAAGTAATCAGGTTAAGTTATATAATGATTAGTTCATACTGACATTTTTAGCTCCAGATGACTTTGATTTAAAATTTCTAACTCAATTTTTTATTTAAAGTATATTATTAATGTTTCTACGACTTCAAAATTCATTATAGATAAAGATACAAGATTTCTAAATGGTCATTTCTTGAACGGGAAACTACTGTTATAATTTAAATATTTTTGTACAAAGAAATACTACGATGGGAATTAAATATTTCACATTGAGGAAACCGTTCTGGATTTCGCAAGACGATAAATCCTTCTCAAGTCGAAGAGGGTATGACCTAATGTGCAATTAATTCCCGTTCAACAGGGGACCATAAACAATTGATTTAGACATTTTAATTTAGAGCAATCTAGAACTAAAAATGTCAGTCTTTTTACAATATTGAGCTTTAAATTGTTTATTTGTTTAAATGTATCGTGGTTATCAATAAATATGAGCATTGCATTTAAATAAAAACACTTTCAATGAGTCTTTTTTAATGTAAAAAACAATCTCGAAAGAGATATTTTTTTCAAAATAATAAGAGTAGTTCAGATTTAAAAATTGAGTGCCGTATTTACGTCTTCACAAGATTCAAACATTGTGTCTGACGGCTGTTATTAGTCAGTTAAAACTATCCATTTATGAAGATGGACATTTCACAACAATGTTGAATTTAACAAAAATGAATATCTACCAAAAATTATCAAATGTACATCTTTGCTAATTTACTTTATTACATTTTAATTGTATATGGAAATTAAACATTTATTTCATTATTTGTTATAAAAAAACATTGTTATTGGTTTGTAATTTAGCATTTAAGTATTGCAATGGAACAAAAAGCAAATCAAAACTTTTTACGCGGAATCAACACCTATTCCATTTAAATGGAAAATAAAACAGAACTTAATTGAAATCTGTATTAAAAATAATGAATTTATTTTGTTGAATAATTCTGACTTGATTTCTATAAGAATGGTTTATAAATTGACAAAGTTTTCCACCTCTGCAATTATGAACCTAATTTGAGATTAATGTTGTTGATATTAAATTATTCATAATTTTAGTTGAAATTAATATCAATACAAATGAAGAATACTATAATTAGATTCAAAGTTTGTGGGTTATTCCGACTTGATTATACGTTAATTCAGTCCGTAAGTTTATATACAATAATATTTTATAAATGATTATGCTGTGATACATTATTTGTTATACATTTTAGATGCTTGCTGCAGCTACAAAATATTCTGTTATACTAATACAAATGGAATACGCAATTAATCCATATCGTAGACAATATTAATAAATATTCAGTTCAGCGATATATACACTAAATACATACTAACATCTTATTCCAGAAATAATTTCGATCACCTTACGTCGTGGATTTACAAATAAAATATCTTCTAAATATGAAAGCTATAATTACGTAAAGTGTTAAAATATGCTGTATGTTTTTCTTAAATTATGTTTATTGCAACCAAAGTATGACTTTCATTGCCTTCTTTCGTGAATTTTCGTTTTTCTGCCCAATATATTGTGAGTGTAAGAGAGCGTGTTTTGAAACTTTAATTGTGAAGTTTAAATAATGAGTTCGAAATGAGTGAACTTCCAGAAGAAAATATTGAACATAAAGTGAATGAGAAAATAATTTTTTATTTGTAAAGATTCTTCAAAAAGTGTATTAGCTACTAGTAAATTGCTAATGAAATCCATAAATTATGGTATGAAAATTTATTCTTGATAATTTATACTAACTATGCCTCTCAATATTTATACAAGAAAATAAAATATACTTAAATAAACGATTGTACAAAAGATAGATTGGAGGATTGTGAAAAGTTTGTGAGTTCAAAATATTGTAATATTCCATTGCATGCATACATTTTATATATAGTTTACGCTTACGAAGAGAGACCGCAGGAAACGGAGATACATTCATGCACAACCAAAATGGACAATTTTATAGACATGTTGTTGTAATCCCTTTTTACTTTCCCTTACGCAGTATAAGTAAGTATTGTAATCATGCAAATTTTCGAACTCGAGATTTTAACGGAAATATACGTTTTGACCTTCCCTGTGTGTGTGTGTGTGTGTGTGCGTGTTTGTGTCTGTGTGTATGGGCGCTCTACAGCCTATACGGTTGAAGGTAAAATTATGAAACTTCTAACTTAAGATTTGTATATGCCTGGGCAGAAAACCTTTTATTTATGAAAACTATATTCAAACCGGAAGTGCATCTATGTTAAATAAATAAATTTCAAAAAATGACCAAAGTAAACATGCACTTCCGGTTTGAATATAGTTTTCAAAAATAAGAGGTTTTTCTGTGCAAATCTTAAGTTTTATATATATATATATATATATATATATATATATATATATATATATGTATATATATATATATATATATATATATATATATATATATATATATATATATATATATATATATATATATATATGTGTGTGTGTAAAGAAAGCACCAACACTTGTATCCGTGTCATCGTTTTCTAAATTTCGAATCTGCCACGTTACCGACAGTGGATACCGCATAGATGCGTCTTACCACGTGTGAAAAGTGGGATTGAAAATTGTTGAAGTAATGCGATATCTGGCGTGGAATTTAAAAAGCTGTCGCTAAGCGACGCGCCAGTTAGTTGTTGTTTAAATTTACATACAATAAGAAAAAGTCTTTGTTATATCTGTTACATTTATTTATTTAACAAATTCCACATAAATCATACTGGAATATACATTATTACAACAGGTTATGGGCCCAGTTGTTATAATATATAATTAAAAAAATACGGTTTGTATGGCCAGCAATACAAGTTCAAAAGGGAAAATTTCCCTTTTGAAAGGAAAGAATTATGTATTCTGGAAAACGAAGATGGAAATGCTACTCATCACAGCGGACCTGTGGGAGGTTGTTAGCGAGCCCAAAGGCAAGCTGGACACTGTTGGTGAAGCAGCTTGGAATAAGGCTAACAACAAGGCGCGGGCTCAAATAATATTGAACGTGGAGGACGATCAATTAGTTCACGTGCGTCAGCTGAAGACGTCACGGGAGATGTGGGAAGCATTTCAGAAGTTGTATGAGAGGGCTACGTTCGGCACCAAACTGTATCTGCGCCGGAAATTGTATAGCGCTCGTTTTCTGAGGGGAACTATGCGCTAGCATATTAACAATATACTGGAGATTGTGGACCAATTCCGATGCACTGCAGTTGAAATAACTAACGGTGAGTTAATAGCTGTTATTATGTGCAGCTTACCAGATTCGTATGCCGGTTTGGTCACGGTGCTAGAGAGACGTGATGAAGCTACGCTTACGACGGACTATGTCACAGGTAAGCTGCTGGATGAGTACCAGCGCAGGGTAGAGTGCGGGAACGAGTCTGCGGATGTTGAACTAGCTCTCCACACAGCGTCATTGAGGTCTAGCGTAAGAACTCATCGGGAGAAAAATGGGAAGCCTAAGGAAACACGGGAGTGTTATTTTTATAAAAAGGTTGGGCATTTGAAAGATGACTGTTTCGCATACAAGAAACAGCAATACTCCGGGAAGTTGGCAAAGAGCACTGATCAAAGTGCTGGCGATGATCATGGCAGAGCGAAAACGTTCACTATACGGGAACAGGCACACACTGTAGTTGATAATACATGGCTGATCGACTCTGGTGCTACCAGACATATGACCAGCGATGCATCATTCTTCTCTTCGCGAATGGAGAGCTACTCCATCGTGCATCTGGCGGACAAATCCGTAGTGCCAGTGGTTGCAGTAGGTGAAGGTAACGTAATTTGCAAGTCTCCTGCAGGGAAATTGGCATCTATAAGACTCAGCGATGTTTTGCATGTGCCCCTCCTCAATGAGAGCCTGTTGTCTGTGCGTCGGATGACAACTGACGGTCTCAAATTGGTGTTTGAGGGCGACAAATACACGATTCTACGCGGGAAAGATGTCATCGCGGTGGCTTCAGCGAAGGACAACTTATATGAGCTGTCCTGTATGCCAGCGATGGTTTCGGTCAGCATGGCGGGATTGAACATCAGTCTACAACAATGGCACAGACGATTGGGCCATCGCGATACTGTGGCTATAAAGCGGCTGAGTTCGGAGAAACTAGCCACCGGTCTCGATATTCACGTTGGACAAGAACAAATGGTCTGTGAATCTTGCATCAAGGGCAAGCTGGCAAGGCGAGAGCGTCAAAACCCATGTTTTTAATTCACACAGACGTCTACGGACCCATGCCGACATCAACGCCAAGTGGGAATAGGTATATATTAACACTTATTGATGATTATTCCCGATTTACAGTGGTTCATCTGCTGAAAAAGAAAAGCGAAGTAGCCAGTGTTATTAAAGAATACATTAGCGAGATGGCGAATCGGTTTGGATATAAACCGACCACGCTGAGATCAGATAATGGTAAAGAATACGTGAATCAAGAGATTCGTTCTTACCTAAAATACCATGGCATTGTACATCAAACGACCGTTGTTCATACTCCGCAGCAGAACGGAGTTGCCGAGCGAAAGAATCGTTCGCTGACGGAAATGGCCAAATGTATGCTATTGGACGCCAATCTGGATAATCGCTTCTGGGGAGAAGCAGTGTTGACGGTGGCCTACTTACAGAATCGATTGCCAAGTCGATCTCCAAGACACCATTCGAACTATGGAATGGAGAAACACCAGATTTAGGTCATATTCGAGTGTTCGGCTCGAAAGTATTTTCTTTTGTACCACAAGTTAAATGCCGTAAATTTGACGACAAGGACGAGGTAGGAGTCTTACTAGGTTATAGCGATGTCGTCAAGGATTACCGCATGCTAGATCCGGCAACTGACAGGGTATGGATTAGCCGATCAGTGCGTATTATCGAGTCGTCTATTCCGATATGCACGAAGGTACAAAATGAAGCAAGAGACGCTACACCTTCAGAAAGGGACTGGAACAATGATAAGCTGTCACAGAAGGGCAGCGAACTCTCTGTTCCTGAGGTGGATGACGAATTAGCTGATATTGCTTAATGGTAGAAACTGACCAAGTTCGAGAGCCATCCAGCTGGGATGAAATGATTAACCTGCCTCATCGAGAGAGACAACAGTGGCTGGCAGCAGCAAGGGAAGAGATGAAGTCTCTCAAAGAACGTCAAGTGTGGGAAGCAGCTGATTTGCCATCTGGGCGAAAGGCCATTTCGTGTAAATGGGTATTTAAGAAAAAGCTGAATTCCCAGAGTGAAGTTGATATTTACAAGGCCAGGCTGGTTGCGCGTGGCTTCTCTCAGCGTTATGGATAAGATTTTGAAGAAACATTTGCACCTGTGGTAAGACATGAAACGATCCGTGTTTTATTTGCAGTTGCAGCAATCCAAAATCTTCATGTACGCCACTTGGTTATTAAGTGCGCATACTTAAATGGCCAGCTAAACGAAGAACTTTACTTGGAACAACCTCAAGGTTTCGAGGAACTGGGTCAACCAAATAAAGTTCTGCGACTTAAGCGTAGTTTATATGGACTAAAACAATCCGCGCGAGTCTGGAATAAAACAGCCACGGATAAGTTGGCTAAAATTGGTTTCCAGTGTGGTAGAGCCGACCAGTGCTTATTTTTTCGCATCGAGAAGAACGGCAGCAGAACTTACGTGTTGCTGTACGTGGATGATCTACTAGTCGCGGGAACCTCTGCAGAATCTACGAAAAAGGTCTGCAAACAAATTAATAATCTTTTTCAGATGAGAGATTTAGGTACTGCAGCGCATTACCTTGGAATCCAAGTGGAGCGAGAAGGGGACGGGTCTTTTCTACTCCACCAGAAAATCAAGATCCGTCAGATGCTCGAACAGCATGGACTACTTGAACCCAAGCCACAAGCAACGCTGATGGAGACTGGTTTCCTTGCGCCTGCAAACGAAAGCCCGATCATGCCGAATAATACGCGTTACCGGCAAGCGATCGGTTCTCTTTTGTACATAGCAACTGTATCCAGGCCGGATATAGCTGTGGGGTTTCTTTGTCGTCGCGTCGAGGTACCGAAAGAGAGCGACTGGAGGGCGGTCAAGCGTGTGGTGCGCTACTTGGCCACCACAATCAACCATAAATTGAAATTCCCAGCAAATGGCAACGCAGAGCTCCAATGCTACGTTGACGCAGATTGGGCAGGGGATCAGATAGACCGGAAGTCTACGAGTGGATACGTCTTCCGCTTAATTAATAGTACCGTTGCATGGTCCCTGTCATCAACAGAGGCCGAGTATTTGGCAGCATCTCATGCGTGCCGAGGACAACCAGGGCTGCATCAAACTGGTGGATACGGATCGATGCAGTGCCCGTACAAAACATATCGATGTATGTCATCATTTGTTGCGTGATTTGTGCACTAAAGGAGTGATTATGCTCCAGTATTGTCCAACGAATGACATGCTGGCTGACATTATGACAAAGCCTTTAGGCAAGGACACATTCAAAAATTTGTCAGAGCCCATTGGACTTTATAATGAACAATTTTTAAAGTAGTTTATTTGTTTGAATGAAGTTTACTTGCAGCGGCACTTGGAACACGTTTTTATATTTATTTATTTTTTTGGTTAAAGTGCACCAGAGAACTGTACTGTTTTGTGTAGCGCCAAATGTCGAGAAAGGGTGTTGAAGTAATGCTACATCTGGCGTGGAATTTAAAAAGCTGTAGCTAAGCGACGCGCCAGTTAGTTGTTGTTTAAATTTACATACAATAAGAAAAAGTCTTTGTTATTTCTGTTACATTTATTTATTTAATATATTCCACAAAAATCATACTCGAATATACTTTATTACAACAAAAATTAATAAATTAGACTTCACCTGAAGTAAAAACTTTAAATGTTGTTTTCTGTTTTTATGATGAGAGGAGCAGCAGATGCAAAATTATCAATATTATGCCTAACCTCAATTGGCACACCTGATGGCAGAACTATTGGTTTACCAGAAGAATTGCAAAACGCAAACTCGCACAAAGAACTGATACAAACACAAATATTTGGTAAAGTAAAAAACACCCTAAAAAAAGACATCGAGTTAGAAAAGTCTGGATTACTTTATCAGAAGATTTATATATTTGGATGAAGAAGAAAATTTGCAATTTGAAAACTACTATTTAGAAGATATAACGGAGAATTAAGTTGAAAACCCTACGCTGAGTAACTCAAATGAAACAATTGAGAAGTTATCGAAGAAAATTTTAGAAGATAAACAACAAAAATCTCAAATAAAAAACTTAGGAAAAATTGCAAATGACTCTTTGATTGATAAATTTTATGGAAGAAATTCAAACGCATGCCAATCGATAAATGAGTTTGAAAAAGAATGTGAGCGCTGTATGGTGGAAGAAGATAGGAAAAAAATTGAAGTTATAAAAATTTTCCTTGAAAATGCAAGCGCAGATTGGTATACATGCATGATTTTGAAATATACTGTTGAATCAGAATGGAGCGATTGGAAAAAAAACTTTATCGATACTTTTGGGAATAAAGGCTGGTCTTCGATCAAATATGCTATTGCATTCAAGTACCAATCTGGGTCTTTGCTTGAATATGCTCTAAAAAAAGAAAAATTGCTATTACAAATAAGAAAGTCTATGGATACAGAAACTCTAATTGATCTTATAGCTATTGGTTTACCAGATTGCGTATCAAACAACATCGACAGAGATGCCTTACAACAAACTCAAGATCTCGTTAAAAAAAATACAAGTGATAACAAAGGAAGAGTTTACTCAGACAATAAGTTTAAAAATATCTGCAGTGTCATGCACCGAACTTTCTTATCCGCATATGGTTAAACCATATCGTAGTTACATTATTTTTCTAATTTATAATATGTGTTCTAACCTTTAGATCGCTTTTACACTAAATATGTTTCTTAGAATAAATATTAAATTTCAAACTTCAAATTATTTAAGTCTATTTTGTTAAACAATTGACAGGCGCAGATGATACGATTTATGTAACAATATATATAATAAGCAGAAATTTATTTTGAAACCAGTACTTTTTTTAGAAAAAAGATTCAAACAAAAGTTGTGCTAAATATAAATATCATTAATTTTTGTTCACAAAAATTTTCTGTAACTGTAACCATTTTTGAATAATTGCAGAAGCTGCAAAAAATGATAAGGGTAAACATGCACTTCCGGTCGGAATATGGTTTTCAAAAATAGGAAGTTTTCGTGCCAGGCACGTACAAATCATAATTTTCCCTTTAGCCGTTTGGGCTGTAGAGCGTTCACACACACACACACACACACACGCACACACAGACGGACGTCATTCCAAAAATAGTCGGAATCGATTCAGGGAAGGTCAAAACGTATATTTCCGTTAAAATCTCGAGTTCGAAATTTTTCATGATTACAATACTTACTAATACTGCGTATAAGAAAGCAAAAATGGAAGAAAACAAACCGTGTCGAATATGTGAGAATGCAAAGAAAGGTAAACGTTTCCATTCCGAATCAAATTGCTGGTTTAAAGAAATAAATGACAACAAGACAGGACCACTATTCATATAGTATATATAGTATATATAGTATATATATATATATATATATATATATATATATATATATATATATATATATATATATATATATATATATATATATATATATATATATATTATATTATATATATATATATATATATTATATATATATATATATATATATATATAATATATATATATATATATATAAATATATATATATATATATATATATATATATATATATATATATA